>JAEIIF010022091.1:0-19686 GCA_018874455.1 Drosophila trapezifrons | reverse complement strand
TGCGCCGCCGCTCGCCTCCGTCTGTCCGATCGCCATCGAGGCCGCAATGGTGCGGGCTCGGTAACAGAGATCACGGAGCAGTATCATGGCTACCATCGGCACCTTCAAGAAAGTCGGCAACGGATATAACGGCGAGATCGTCACCCTCTCGCTCCAGACCCCCAACGTCCGCATCGCCCCCGAGACCACGCGCCTGAACGAAAATGCCCCCAGCCACCGCGTCTTCGTCGGCCGGGTCGAGATCGGAGCGGCCTGGTCCCGGCGCTCCAACGAGGGGCGCGACTATCTGAGCCTCAAGCTCGACGATCCGAGCTTCAACGCCCCGATCTTCGCCAACCTCTTCGATGACGAGGACGGCGAGGGCTACAGCCTGATCTGGTCCCGCCCCAACGGCCGCCGCAACGGCGACTGAGGTGCCAGCGATCCCCCGCCCGGCCGGTCCGGGTGGGGCCTTCGCATGACCGATCGCGAACCGGCGGGTGGGCGCACCAGTCGCGCCGCGCCCAATCTGCCAATGTGTGGGCAAGAAAGGGGAACAGGGCTTCCCTCAGCCTTCCCATTGTACCATGCCCGGCGTGAACCGCCTCAAGGACGCGCGGTCCCCCCAATTTTGCCCGGCGCACCCTACGGGCACACCAGACAAAATCGGCTCCCCCGCGCGCCGCTGGGGCGGTCGCCTGCGGCGATCCTTGACCCGATTCACGCGCGCATGAGGCGACGGCCTGTCTTCGAAAAACGAAAGGAGCAGGACGATGACCACGCTACACGACCAGATCCAGATGCTGCGCGCCGAACTGACCAGCTTTCACCTCAGCCGTCGTGAGCGGGCCAAAATCGAGCGTGAACTGAACCAGGTATGCGCGCAATTCGCAGCAAAATGCCACGACGGGGAGGCCTCCGCGTAAGCGGGGGTCTTTTCGTCTGGTCGCCCGTACCGACGGCGGACCCCACTGACGGTCCTATCAGAAGCAGGACGCCGGTGTTTCCTCACTATCCAACTGAAAGAACGATATTGAATCTCCATTATACGACTATTATAGTCGTATTTCTGGTGTGCACGCCCTGCATGTCGGATGTGATCATGGATGATCACTGGCCGACAGGTAAGGGCGGCACGGGCACTCCTGAACTGGACACAGGAACGGCTCGCTGAAAAAGCCCTCGTAGCATTGACCGCGCTCAAGCGCCTTGAATCCGAGCGTGGCCTTGGTGTCCATGAGGGCACGATCGACCAGGTCCGCCGCGCGCTGGAAGCAGCGGGCATCCTGTTCATCGAGTCCGGGCAAGGGCGTGGTGTCATGTTTCTTCACGAGACTTCCGATCCACAGACGCGACAGGATGCGGGCCGTCGCAGACGCGCGCCGTCCTGATCGGCCTGGCCGCGCAGCCTTCCCACTCGGCCCCGCGTTGTTTTTTGCGTCAGCGCGGAACCGTCGAACGGTCGTCATTCCACGAATTTGTTATCGAACCGACCCAACAGCGCTATCACGAGGGATCGTCATGACCCACCCATCCTTCCAGGATCACCCGCCTCTGACGGCGCGTGTGAACGCCTATGACGAGCAGCATCTCGACCTTTATCTCCGCCTCCTGATCGCCGACGAGGAAGGTGCCGACTGGCGCGAAGTCGTTGCGGTGCTGTTCAAAATCGATCCTGTCTGTGAACCCGTGCGCGCCAGGGCTGTTTACGACAACCATCTTGCACGGGCGCGCTGGATGACCAAAGCCGGCTACCGGCATTTGCTGGAGCCGCGCCTGCAATAGCCGGGCTTCGCCGGCCCACGCGCTGGTCCCCCACGGCACTCTCCCCAATAGAAAATCAGGGTCTATGCGCTCGCGGTTCCGATCCGGCTAATTGAGGCTGCCCCCTTGCCGTATGAGGGGCCAGACAGGGAGGTCACCATGCCGACATCCTTCTGGCGTTCACAGGAAATACGCGACCGTATCAGCACTCTGGACCGTTCCGGTTTCGCCGTCGAGTTCCTGCGCCGCAACGCGACGTACCGTCGCGAGTATGCCCGCCTGCAACGACGCATCGCCCGCCGGGCAACGGACGCCGCCGCAGAGCGCGCGGCGTTCGCCGAACGCTGGGGGTTGGGCTTTTGTCCATGCTCCCGATGAACCCGCCCGCCGCGGCCGCATGGTCTGGAGGCCCGAGGTCTCCCCGGCCACGCTGATTCTCACGCCGGCACCCTCGGGTTTCGCGACGGTGACCCCGATCGAACCCGCCATGCTGGGGAATATCCTGGCCCGTCACGACGATGCGGATGGCGGGTGGCTTACGATCGGCGACGCGGTTGGCGATCTCTTTCTTCGGCTTCTGGACCCTTCGGCCTTGCAACGCCCCGCCGTGCTGCTGCCGCTGGACGCTGCCGGCGAGCTTCGTCTCGACGTGGCGTTGCGCTTTTTCCGGCATCTGCGTGGCAGCCGCGTTGCCCTGCTTCCACGCGCGCTCCAGCTCACGCCGCTCCAGCGTGCGCGGCAGATTCAGCTTCTGATCGCCTTCGACATTCAGGAAATTGGTGGCGGCCCACGTGAGGTCGCCATAGCCGCCGGCCGTTCATGGCAGGCGATTTTACCTTCCATCGAGTGGAAGAACACTGCGGCGCGGCGCTTTGCGGATCGCCTGATTCAGGACGCAGAGAACCGGGTAAACGGCGGTTACCTGGATTTCTTACACGGCAAATAGCATCAGCCGTTTTTCGCTCTCCTGCGCTGTTTCCCTCCATTTTTTCGACGGTGGCCTGCGCCCGGCTGCGCACGGTAACTCTTGCGCGCGTCATGGTCCGCCGAAGGTGGACACTGAGTCTGAAAAATCTTCGTCCACCCCCAACGCCTGCTTTCTTCGCCACCGTCATCCCGATCCGCCGCGACTTCGCCGCGACGCTTCAAAACCGGACGGAGGCATATCATGCTCAACAGACCCACGCCCTCACCGGCGCGCTATCTGCGCACCCATGAGGCTGCGCAAATTCTCGGACTTTCGCCGCGCACACTGGAAAAATATCGCTGCCACGGTACAGGACCGACGTTCCGCAAGCTTGGTGGTCGCGTCGTCTATCTGATCGATGACCTCGACGTATGGGCAGCCGCCGGTGCGTGCAAATCCACCTCCGACCCGAATTATGACGCGGCGCGTGCCGCCGGGCATGACCCACGATGAATGCCGCGCCGGGTATTCCGCGTTCCAGGCGCGCAAGCGAACGCAACAGGCTCGACCCGTTCGTGGTCTCCGGCGGGGATGCCAGCCCGCGCGATCAGCGCGACCTGATGGAGCGACCGTTCTTCTCGCTCGCGAAGACAAAGCGCACGGTGCCGATCTTCTATGAAGCCGGTGACGTCCGTGTCGAAGTCTTCGGCATGCCCGACCATGGCATGGCGACGATCTGGGACGCCGATGTGCTGATCTGGGCCGCCAGCCAGATCGTCGAGGCGGAAAATCTTGGTCTTACGACATCGCGCTTCCTGCGCTTCACGCCCTATCAGCTTCTGAGCAGTATCGGGCGTCAGACGGGAGCGCGGGATTATGGGCTACTCAAGGCGGCACTGACCCGGCTCCAGTCCACCGTGGTCGCCACTACGATCCGCAACGGCCAGAACTGGCGCCGTCAGCAGTTCTCCTGGATCACCGAATGGGAGATCTGTGCCAGCCAGACGGGCCGCGCCGCTGGTGTCGAGATCGTCATTCCCGAATGGTTCTATCGCGGCGTGATCGACCGCTCGCTCGTGCTTGCCATCGACCCGGCCTATTTCCGCCTCACCGGCGGCATCGAACGCTGGCTCTATCGCATCGCCCGCAAGCATGCTGGCCGCCAGCGTGCGGGCTGGACCTTCGAGATCGCCCATCTGCATGCGAAATCCGGCAGCCTGGTGCGTGTCTCGGATTTCGCCATCCAGATCCGGCATATCGCCGCCCGCCAGTCGTTGCCCGGCTATCGCCTGGGCATCGAGCGCGACGGCGCGCGCGAATTGCTCCGCATCCTGCCGGCCGACTTATCCACAATTCCTGTGGATAACCATGTGAATGGTATCGGGATTTCACACGCAACCCTTATCGGGACATCACACGCAGGACTATCGGGACTTCGCACGCACGAATCGCAGCTAAGTCTTTGGCCTGAAACGGCGATTCCGGCCCTTAACTTATCTAACTTAGAATCTAACTCTTATGTTGATGGGGCGGGCCGCCTTGCGGATAACGGCCCTGGTCCCTCCGTTTCCGGCCCAAAAGCACGCGGAGACGGGCCATGATCGTGGCCCTCCTCAACCAGAAGGGCGGCGTCGGCAAGACGACGCTGGCGCTGCATCTCGCGGGCCAATGGGCTCGGGAAGGCCGGCGCGTGACGGTCATCGATGCCGACCCGCAGGGCTCGGCGCTGGACTGGTCGGCGCAGCGCGCACGGGAGGGACTGCCCCGCCTGTTCGGCGTGATCGGCCTGGCGCGCGACACGCTGCATCACGAGGCGCCGGAACTGGCTCAGGGGGGTGGATCACGTCGTCATCGACGGTCCGCCTCGGGTGGCGGCGCTGCTGCGCTCCGCCCTGCTGGCGGCCGATCTGGTGCTGATCCCGGTGCAGCCTTCGCCGTTCGACGGCTGGGCCTCGGCCGAAATGCTGCGGCTGCTGGCGGAAGCGCGGCTCTTCCGTCCCGGTCTGCTGGCCCGTTTCGTGCTGAACCGCTGCGCCGCGCGCACGGTGATCGCCCGCGAAACCCGGCTGGCGCTGGTGGGGCATGAGCCGGCGGCGCTGGCAGCGCGGATCGGCCAGCGGGTCGCGTTCGCCGACATGGCGCGCACCGGCCGCTTGGTCTGCGACTTGCGCCCGCAGGGGATTGCCGCCCGCGAAATCGCCGCACTGACAGCCGAGATTGGGGGGCTGGTGTCATGACCCTGCTGACCGGCGACAGCGCGCTCCTGATGCCCTGGCACGGCCCCTACGACATGATCCTGGTCGATCCCCCCTATGGCGATACGTCGCTCGCATGGGACCGGCGCATAGCGGATTGGCCCGGCAAGGCGCTCGCTGCCCTGAAACCCAGCGGCTCGCTCTGGGTTTTCGGCTCCCTGCGGAGTTTCCTTGCATCCAACGCGGCATTTCGGAATGCGGGCTGGAAATATGCCCAGGAACTGGTCTGGGAGAAGCAGAACGGTTCCAGCTTCCATGCCGATCGGTTCCGGCGCGTGCATGAACTGATCGTCCAGTTCTATCGCGACGATACGCCCTGGCGCGCCGTCTACAACGTGGTTCCGACCACGTCCGACGCACGGGCACGCACGGTACGACGGAAACACCGGCCGCCCCACATGGGTCGGATCGATGCCGGTCGTTACGTCAGCGAGGACGGTGGCCCGCGCCTGATGCGCTCCGTGATTCCGGTCCGTAATACGCATGGCCGGGCCATCCACCCGACCGAGAAGCCGGTGGCGTTGCTGGAGATCCTGATCCGCACGAGCTGCCCACCGGGTGGCCTGGTGGGCGACTGGTTCGCCGGCTCGGGGGCTGCTGGCGTCGCCTGTCGGCTCGCCGGTCGGCGCTATGTCGGCTGCGAGATCGATCCTGTCATGGCGCAGAAAGCGCGCGACCGTATCGCGTCCGTGCTGCCGCTCGGCGAGGGAATATCGCCATGACAGAGCGTCGCACGCTACCCGGCTTCGCGTCGCGCCCCGCCGACCCGGAACGCTGGGTCAAGGCGCCGGACAAGCCTGCGGCTGCCAACCACTTCACCGCCCGGCTGACCATCGACGTCACGCCGGCGCTGCGCGCCCGCATCAAGGTCGCGGCGTTCCAGCGCGGCATGACCGTCGCCGACATGCTGCGCGCGCTGCTCGCCCGTGAGTTCCCTGACAATCCCGGAGACGTGCCATGAACGGACGATTTTCTACGCCGCCGCATCGCCGCGCGGCGTCGCTGACCCATGTCGAACTGACCTGGATCGAGAAGCGTATCGAGCACTGGTTGCGCTTCGGCCACCGCGTTGACGAACAGATCCTTGATGGTCGCCGCCGCATTTCCAGTTTCGCGCCGGGCAGCATCTTCGCCTTCGTTCGCTGGGCGTCGAACGATCTGGGAGCCACGGTCTCCCGCGTGGACATCGTACGGGCGGTGGAGGCAGGAAGCCCGTTCCAGACCCTCCCGTTTGTGCGTCCCGGTGGCGAAATCCTGCTGCGTGTCGATAGCTGGCCGAGGGTCGAGCGCGTACTCCGGGCGATCGACGTTATTGACGCGCTGGGCATCGACCCGGCGGATGCCGCACCCGAATACTGGCGGCATCTCCACCATCGCATCAGTGCCGGACATGAGCCCCGCAGCTACACGCGTGAGCAGCAGTCAGCATGGCTCAAGCGACGGCAGGTGACGTCATGACCCGGCGTGGCTGGTTCTTCGCCACCTATTTCGCGGTGCTCGGCGTGGGCATTTCACTGGCCGTGCATCCTATGCCCCGGCTGATCTGGAATGAGACGGCGAGCGTGCCAATCGGACTTTATCGGCTGCATACGGACCTTTCGCCGCATGTCGGCGATCTGGTCGCTGTCCGTCTGCCCGAGCGCGCGGCGACGCTGCTGGCGACGCGCGGCTACCTCCCTCTCGGTGTGCCCCTGCTCAAACCTGTAGCGGCCATCGCAGGGCAGTCCGTTTGCCGTACCGGACAACGCATCACCATCGACGGAAAATTCGCTGGCGACGCGCAATCCGTCGATCACCGTGGCCGCCCGCTGCCCGTCTGGCAGGGCTGCCAACACCTCGATCCCGGCCAGGTCTTCGTCATGAACCCGGCCGAACCACGCAGTCTCGACGGTCGATATTTCGGCGTGCTGTCCCTCTCCACCGTCATCGGCCGTGCCACCCCGGTCTGGCGTCCATCCGGGAGCGGCCAGGCCGTCGCCTCATCCTCCAATCCATCCTCGAAAGGACAATAAGATGGCACAGATCGGTCTTTTCACCCGCACCAAAACCGGCTTTGCCGGGCGCATCCGCACCCTCACCGTGACGCAGGATCTTATCCTCATTCCGGCCGATTTTTCTGATGCCGAACATGCTCCGGATTATCGCGTCCATCTCACCGACGCGGACGGCCCGGAGGTCGGCGCAGGCTGGAAACGCACCGGCGAGAGGGCTGGTGAATACATCGCCGTAGCCCTCGACGATCCCGCCTTCACGCAGCCGATCCGGGCCAATCTCTTCCGCACCGCCGACGACCGCGCGGTCTGGGTGCTGAACTGGACGCGCCCGTCAAAGCGCGCCGAACGGGGAGATTGAGACGATGCGACGCGCCTTCTTCCTCGCTGTCGGCATCACCGCGATCGGCGTATTGGCTGCTGCCGACCAGACACGGGCTGCGTCGGTTTCGACACTCGCCGGCACCGATCCTTTTGCTGCCCAGATCGCTGAGGCAGTCCGCCGTTTCGACGTTCCGACCGCCTGGATAAGGGCGGTGATGCGTGCTGAGAGCGGCGGCGACACCAGCGCGATTTCGTCAAAAGGCGCGGTCGGACTCATGCAGATCATGCCCACGACCTGGGCCAACCTGCGTGTCCGTTACGGGCTGGGAAGTGATCCATTCGATGTGCATGACAACATTCTCGCGGGTGCTGCGTACCTGCGCGAGATGCACGATCGCTACGGCTCACCGGGATTTCTCGCAGCCTATAATGCCGGACCGGGACGCTACGAGGACTTCCGCGATCGGCATCGCCCGTTGCCGCCCGAAACACTCGCCTATGTCGCCGGTCTTCTGCCTCTTCTCGGCCAGAACGGTGACACAATACCGCTTCTGGCGGTGCATCCCGATCCCCTGGCATGGAGGCGCGCGCCGATCTTTATCGCACTCGCGAACGATGCGTCTGCCAACATCACCGCACGCGATCTGTCGCCTATTGCACCGCACTCCGCTGGCCTGTTCGTGACGGTTTCTGACAGGGAGCCGGCACCATGACCATGCCGAATCCGCCTCTGCTTACCGCCCATTCGCAGCCGGTCGCAGGTCAGCGCATCATCGTGGTCTGGCGTGGTCCAGCGTTTCTCATGAGGGATCGTAGCAGGGATCAGGGGGCGCACTGGGTCTGGGCAAAGAAGAGGCGAGATAAAAGGGCGCACATTGCGCCTCGGTTGGGGTGTTGGTTTTCCAGCGTTTTTACCTTTCCTACACAATGTTTCTCTCTCTCCTCCAATGTTTTCCGACCCTACTTTTCCTTGTTGCACCGGCCTTTTTCGCACATTCGGGGCGCCAATGGCCCGCGAGAATGATTTCCAGCCCCGTCTGGGCCGCATCCGCTCGCCGCGCGCCCAGCGGCTCAAGCCCTTCGTCGCCCAGGCCCTCGCCTCGGCCCAGCGTGCCGGAGGCGGTGGGTTCCGATCGGGCCGCAGCGGCGGCGGTTCCCGCTCGTCCTTCGGGCGTGGCCGCGTCGCAGCAGCCAGGGCCAATCGTCTGCTGACCAGCCGTGCCCGCCGCGTGACCGTCAAGGCCCGTGTCGTGCGCCACAGCGGGCGCAAGGCGCCACTCGCCGCCCATCTGCGTTACCTGCGCCGGGAAGGGGTCACGAAGGACGGCGAAAAGGCGCGGCTCTTCGGTCCTGGCATCGACGATGCTGACCCGAAGGCGTTCGCCGAGCGCTGCGAGGACGACCGTCACCATTTCCGTTTCATCGTCTCACCCGAGGACGCGCCCGACATGGCCGACCTCAAGGGCTATGCCCGCGAGCTGGTCGGGCAGATGGAGAAAGACCTCGGCACAAAACTGGACTGGGTGGGGGTGGACCACTGGAACACCCAGCACCCCCATGTCCATATCCTCGTGCGCGGCGTGGCCGAAGATGGCAGCGATCTCGTGATCTCCCGCGATTACATCCGCGAGGGCCTGCGCGCCCGCGCCCAGGATTTGGTGACGCAGGAACTCGGGCCGCGCAATGACGTCGAAATTCACCGCGCACTCGAACGCCAGGTCGATGCCGAGCACTGGACCCAGCTTGACCGGCAACTTGCCCGCGACGCGGGCCGCAACGGCATCATCGACATGGCGCCAGCGCCGGATCGGCAGCCTGATCCGTTCGAGGCCCTGAAGGTCGGGCGCCTGCGCAGCCTGGAAGGGCTTGGCCTCGCCCATCAGGTCGGTCAGGGACAATGGATGCTGGATGAATCCGCCGAGGTGACGCTCCGCGAACTCGGGGAGCGCGGCGACATCATCAAGCGTATCCACCGCTCCCTGACCGAGCGCGGCATCGAGCGGAGCGCGTCGAGCTATGTGCTGGGGGGTGAAAGCCTTGATGTTCCCGTCATCGGCAGGCTGGTCGATCGCGGGCTGGACGATGAACTGAAAGGCACTGCCTACGCCGTCATCGACGGGGTGGATGGCCGCACGCATCATATCCGCTTTCCCGATCTCGATGCGACCGGTGATGGCAGCATGGGATCGGTTGTGGAGCTTCGCGCCTTCGATGACAGGAAAGGGCAGCGTCGCGTTGCTCTGGCTGTTCGTTCTGACCTGTCGATTGAGGATCAGGTGACGGCGCGAGGGGCCACCTGGCTCGACCGGCAAGCAGTGGCGCGCGATCCCGCGGCGCTAGGCCAGAGTGGCTTCGGTGCCGAAGTGCGCGAGGCGATGGAGCGGCGGACCGAGCAACTGATTGAGCAGGGTCTTGCCGAACGTCGGACGCAGGGGGTGGTCCTTGCGCGCAACCTGATCGGGAAACTCAGGGACCGCGAGGTCCGGGAAGTCGGAGAGCAGCTCGCCGGCGAGACAGGCCGGGCGTTCAGCCAGTCGGCCTCGGGTGAGTATGTCACCGGCACGTATCGTCAACGCATGACGTTGGCCTCCGGCCGCTATGCGATGATCGATGATGGGCTCCAGTTCCAGCTTGTACCATGGACTCCGTCGCTGGAGAAGCAGCGGGGCCAGCACGTCTCCGGCGTCGCACGCGACGATGGCGGGATCGACTGGAGCTTCACCCGGAACCGGGGGCTCGGACTGTAGTCGTCGTAGCGATAAGGACAGTTAAATTCCCCTGGATTGAAGATAGACGCGCCGAGGGACAGGAAGTTGCTGGCGACATATCCTGACAGTCCAGTCCCAAACGGCGGTCGGAAGAAAAAATCATCGCTGCCACCGGCCCTGCCCAAAAAGCCCCATGAACCTCCCGCGAGGCGGGGGTGGGCGACGAGAGCGAGCCGAGAGGCCCGCAGAAGCGGCGGGCTGCACCCGCAGGGGCGAAATGGAATGGAGCAGCGTGACGAAGCCGGGCTTGCAGCGCGCTGTGGCGGGCCACTTCCCCGATCAGGGTCGCCAGACAACCGTCGAGCACGCCACGCTCGATCCAGCGATAATAACTCCGCTTGGGCATCGCGACCGCGATGATGGTGCTGGCTGACGTTGTTGTGGCCCAGGATCAAGCTGATTGCGGTTGAGGTGCTACGCCGCTGATTTGCGGTGGCTTGCCAATCAACGGCAGCAGCTATCCTTGCCGTCGGCCTGGACCGGCGGACACGACACGGTTCCATAGGAACAAAATACGCAGCAATCGCCCGGCTTGGGCTTGAGCACCATACCGCAACCCTTGCAGTCGTAGAAGAACTGGCACGCATTGGTCGGCATGGTCTCGGTCGCCTGATGCCCACAATGTGGACAGGTGAGCGTGGAGCGCAGTTCGATCGCGGCGTCAGGCATAACGGTAGCCAAGATAGAGCAGCACGACGCCGACCAGCAGGCCAGCAAAGGTGAATATCCGGACCGCCGGCGGCGTGCAGACACCGTCCGGTCCGCAACGCGATGCCGCAACCTGCTGCCGCCCGAGCAAGACCGCACCGAACAGGAGGAACAGCGCGCCGACGATCAGAAGCGGCGTGCGGAAGGGCGCAGTTGCGACCGCGATGCCGGAAAGCCAGGCGACGCCGAGTCCGGCTGACGTGAGCAGGATCGGGAGCGCGCAACACGAGGCGACGGCGAATGCCGCCGCAATCCCGCCGAGTGTGAGGGAGGCGGCACCGATACCCTTGGGGCGGGGTTGAAGAGGTTGCGACATACGAATCCTTGTGCGTGACCGAACCGAGCGATACCATCTGTAGCAACTACAGACTCAAGCGGAATCTTCATGCCGGCTTCAGAAACGATACCGATCGGCGAACTCTCACGCCAAACCGGCTGCAACATCGAGACGATCCGCTATTATGAGCGGATCGGCGTGCTTCCTGTCCCGATCCGACGCGGGCGTTATCGCCATTACGGTGCAGGCGACGTGCGCCGTCTGAGCTTCGTTCGCCGAGCCCGTGAACTCGGCTTCTCGATCGAGGCGATCCGGACGTTTTTGACGCTGGCTGAGGGTGGCGCGCAGTCGTGCCAGCAAGCGCACGATCTGGCAAAGGACCATCTGGCAGAAGTGCGCTCGAAGCTTGCCGACCTCGAACGGATGGCGAGCGTGCTGACGAGGGCGGTGCAGGCCTGCGAACGCGGCGACAATAGCGGCTGCCCGCTGCTCGAAACCCTCGCCGAGGTGACCCCGTCAGCCGCACCCTCAGACGGCTGAACGCACCTCATACCAGAGTCGCGTGCGCTTCACGAGTCCAACGACCGAAAGCATAACCGGGACCTCGACGAGCACACCCACGACGATCGCGAGCGCAGCGCCCGAGCCCAGGCCGAACAGGCTGATCGCGGCAGCGACGGCCAGCCCGAAAACGTTGGACGCACCGATCAACGCGGCGGGTGCAGCGACGCACCCGATCGGCGATCATGGCAGGCAAAGGCCCAAGCTTGACGGCGGCATCGTCGAGCGTCCGTGTGATGCGCGGTCCCGCCGGCCCGCCATCAGTGGAATAGAGAATGATGAATGGCCGATGTCGGGAAAGCAGCCAGTCGGAAATCGGCAATGACGCTGAGCAATCCGGCGACAGGAACGGTCCATCGGGCGAAAGGGGTTTGACAATATTCCATATATCCGTGAGTAAGGATATATGGATACCGAATCGAGCCTATCAGCCCTGAGCGCACTGTCGCAATCCACGCGACTGGAAATCTTCCGCCTGCTGGTGCGCCACGAACCGGACGGGCTGCCGGCCGGAGACGTCGCGCGGCATCTCAATGTCCCGCAGAACACGATCTCGGCCCATCTCGCCACCCTGACGCGGGCTGGCCTGCTGACCTCGCAGCGCCATAGCCGTGTGATTGTCTATCGTGCCTGCCTGCCGCGCCTGCGGGAACTGATGCTGTTTCTCGTCAAGGACTGCTGCGGGCGAAGCCCCGAACTCTGTGAGCCACTGGTTGCAGAACTGTCCTCCTGCTGCCCATCCGAGTGAGCCCCCCAATGACCGATCGCGTCTTCAATGTCTTGTTTCTGTGTACGGGTAATTCCGCACGTTCAATCTTGGCCGAGAGCATCCTGCGCAAGGATGGTGCCGGCCATTTCAGAGTCTTCTCCGCCGGAAGCCATCCCAAGGGGCAGGTCAATCCTCTCGCCTTGAAAGTACTGACGAGCTTCGACTACCCGACCGAGGGGCTGCGTTCCAAGCCCTGGGATGAGTTCGCTGTTGCGAACGCTCCCGTTATGGATTTCGTTTTTACCGTCTGCGATGACGCCGCAGGAGAAGTCTGTCCGGTATGGCCAGGAAAACCCATCACGGCCCATTGGGGCATTCCCGATCCGAGTAGTGTTTCGGGAACCGATGCCGACCGGGAACGCGCGTTCGTCTCGGCGTTCAAGGGTCTGAAGAATCGTATTTCCCTGCTTGTCGCGTTGCCGATCGCCAAGCTTGAGACTGCCAGTCTGGTGACGAAATTGCGCGACATTGGCACCGAGACAACCGGCGTTACGATCTATCACAACCCGGATTGCGGCACATCGCGCAATACACTTGCCCTGATCCGCAATGCGGGGATCGAGCCGACCATCATCGAATACCTCAAAACTCCGCCATCGCGCGCCGAACTGGTCAGTCTCATCACGCGCATGGGAATCTCGGTTCGCGATCTCCTGCGGCGCAAGGGCACGCCCTATGATGCGCTTGGCCTCGACAATCCATCCCTGACCGATGACGACCTGATCGACGCCATGATGGCGCATCCAATCCTGATGAACCGGCCGATCGTCGTCACCCCGCTCGGTGTTGCGCTCTGCCGTCCGTCCGAGGCGGTACTGGACATCCTGCCCAACCCGCAGCGAGGCGCTTTCGTCAAAGAGGACGGCGAGAAGATCGTCGATGAATCCGGAAAGCGGATCTCCTGATGCTGGCTCTTCTGCTTTTCGTTGCCACGCTGGTTTTTGTCATCTGGCAGCCTCGGGGGCTGGGCATCGGCTGGAGCGCCATGACAGGTGCCGCCGTGGCCCTGGCGGCTGGCGTGATCCACTGGCACGACATTCCTGTCGTCTGGCACATCGTCTGGGACGCGACCTTCACCTTTATCGCGCTGATCGTCATCTCGCTGTTGCTGGATGAGGCCGGGTTCTTCCATTGGGCCGCCCTGCACGTCGTGCGCTGGGGCAAGGGGCGAGGCCGGACGCTGTTCCCGCTGATCGTGGTGCTGGGAGCGGCCATTGCGGCTGTGTTCGCCAATGACGGCGCGGCCTTGCTGCTCACGCCCATTGTCATCGCCATCCTCACGCAGCTTCGCCTCAGTCCTGCTGCGGCGCTGGCCTTTATTATCGCCACTGGCTTCGTCGCGGATACCACCAGCCTGCCGCTTGTCATCTCCAACCTGGTGAACATCGTCAGCGCCAATTTCTTTGGCATTGCGTTCGATCGCTATGCCGCGATCATGGTCCCTGTCGATCTGGTGGCGCTGGGCGCGACGCTGGCGGTGCTTTGGCTGCGGTACCGGCGGCAGGTACCGGCGACTTATCCCGTGGCCGAACTCCCCGCCCCGGCCACGGCGATCCGGGATCATGCCGTGTTCCGCGCCGCGTTCCCATTGCTGGCGCTGGTCCTGGCCGCGTATTTCCTGACCGCCCCGTTCCATATCCCAGTCTGCATCGTGGCAGGTCTTGCGGCTGGGGCTCTCCTGATCGTCGCCGGGCGGGGACACGTCATTCCGGTCCGTACAGTGCTGCGCGGCGCGCCGTGGCAGATCGTGATCTTCTCGCTGGGCATGTATCTGGTGGTGTATGGCCTGCGCAATGCCGGGCTGACTGACTATCTCGCGACCGCGCTGGTCTGGCTCGGCCATCAGGGAACATTCACGGCCACGATCGGCACCGGCTTTCTGGCGGCCCTTCTCTCGTCGGTCATGAACAACATGCCGAGCGTGCTGGTGGGGGCGCTGGCGATCCAGCAGGCTCACGACATCACACCGCTGACTCGCGACCTGATGGTCTATGCCAATGTCATCGGCTGTGACCTCGGCCCCAAATTCACCCCGATCGGCAGTCTCGCCACGTTGCTATGGCTGCATGTGCTGGCATCCAAGAAGCATCGGGTCACATGGGGGCAGTATATGAAAGTCGGACTGGCGATCACCCCGCCTGTCCTGCTGGTCACGCTCGCGGCGTTGGCCCTGTGGCTGCCCTGGATCAGCCACCTGTAATGCACGAATGGACCGATATCACAATGACTGAACCTGACTTGCCGGCCCTCCACCCCGAATATCTTGAACGGGTCGATCTCGCGCGGCTGGAACCGCAACCGCGTGTGGACCATCCGCCGCGTATCCTTCTGCTCTTCGGCTCTTTGCGTCCCCGATCCTTCAGCCGGTTGCTGGTGCTTGAGGCAGAACGCATCCTGAAGGTGCTGGGGGCCGAGACACGGGTGTTCGACCCGACCGGCCTGCCGGTAGCGGATTCCGTGCCTGCGACCCATCCGAAAGTGCAGGAACTGCGGGACCTCTCAATCTGGTCGGAAGGCCAGGTCTGGTGCAGCCCTGAACGGCACGGCAACATGACGGCAGTATTCAAAAACCAGATCGACTGGTTGCCCCTCACCGAAGGCTCGATCCGCCCGACGCAGGGCCGCACGCTGGCGGTCATGCAGGTCTCGGGCGGATCGCAGAGCTTCAATTCCGTCAATGCCCTGCGGGTGCTGGGCCGGTGGATGCGGATGTTTACCATCCCCAACCAGTCCAGCGTGCCAATGGCCTATACGCAGTTCGGTGACGATGACCGGATGAAGCCGTCCCCCCTCTATGACCGGATGGTGGATGTCATGGAAGAGTTGGTGAAGTTCACATGGCTTTTGCGCGACCGGGCCGACTACCTCGTGGATCGCTACAGTGAACGCAAGGCGGAATTTCGTCTCCCGGAAAGTCTGTGAGCCGGGCAATGGCGGAACCGTTCGATGTCGTGATCGTGGGCGGCGGTCAGGCAGCGCTCGCCGCGTCCTATTTCCTGCGCCGGACCGGGCTGACCTACGTCATTCTGGACAACGGGACGCAGGCGGGAGGGGCATGGGTCCACGGCTGGGACTCCCTGCATCTGTTTTCACCCGCGTCCTACAGTTCACTGCCCGGCTGGCCGATGCCCGACACGCCCGATGGCAGCTACCCCACCCGCGACGAGGTGCTGGACTATCTGTACCGGTATGAGGCGCGCTATGCGCCGCCGATCCACCGCCCCGTATCGGTCGATCGCGTGGAGCGCGCGGAAGGAAAACTCCTGAATGTCCGGACGAACACAGGTGATTTCCTCAGCCGTGCGGTTATCGGGGCGACCGGTACGTGGTCAGCCCCTTTCATTCCCGATGTCGCGGGGCATGACCTCTTTGGCGGGACGCAACTCCATTCCAGCCATTACCGGAATGCCGCGCCCTTTGCTGGCCGGCGTGTGCTTGTGGTGGGAGGCGGCAATTCCGGGGCGCAGATCCTGGCGGAGATGTCGCTTGTCGCCCAGGCAACATGGGTCACGCTGCATGACCCCGTCTTCCTGCCCGATGACGTGGATGGACGGGTTCTGTTCGAGCGGGCGACCGCTCGCGTTCTCGGCGGCCCGTCGGCCATGCCTGCCGGCGGTTTTGGCGATATCGTCATGGTACCACCTGTGCGCGCCGCCATGGAGCGAGGCGTGCTCCACGCGGTGCGCCCGTTTGTACGTATGACCGCAACGGGCGTCGTCTGGCCCGACGGGCGGGAAGAAGCCATCGACGCGATCATCTGGTGTACCGGCTTCCGACCCGCGCTCTCCGCATTTGCGCCGCTCGACGTGATCGAGCCGGACGGGCTGATTCGCGTTAACGGACAGCAGGCCGTCAGGGAGCCACGTCTCTGGCTGCTGGGTTATGGATCCTGGTGCGGCCCCGCATGCGCCACTCTGCTGGGGGCAGGCCGCGTCGCACGATCTATGGTCAGGCAACTGGCGGCCTGGCTTGCGTCGCCGACACAGGATGTCCGATTAACGAAGAACTGAATGGATATTCCGGCGGCCGGGGCGCGACTACGACCGTCCGTTTGCCGCGCGCAGCGGCCAGCATAGAACTTGCTATCAACCACGAACTTTAGGCACTTCACACGATCCGATATCCCTGCGGATAAAGAAATCTCACGCGACGACTGTCGTTTTATTCTGATTGTTCGTATCGTACTCTGCGAGAGTGCTGCGCAATGCCTTGAGGGACGCAACCGTATCTTTCACATCGCCGATGCCGTTCGTTTCCTGATAGTTGATCATTGTATCAAGCAAGGAATAGGCATTGAGATTGCCGGTGGATGACTGGCGAAGCTGGCCGCCATTGACGCCTTGGAGTGCCCATCCGTCCAGTAGTGAGAGTTCACCGCTTTGACGGAGAGTAATTTTCCCCTGATCATAAAGTTCTGCATTCACGTCTTGCAGGTTCGATGCGGAAATGTTGCTGAAGTCAAGGGACGAAGATTGCAGAATTCCTGTCTTTTCTGTTGCGGCTCCTGATGAGGATTGTGTCGCATTGCCGATAATCGAAGATATGCCGCTGATGCGCATTTTCAGTCCTTTCCCATGGAGAGACAGAGGCCGAAGACCTCACCTGCATGATGTCCGATGTTCTCTTCTGTCTATGTCATTTCACCGTTGTCGCCAACCATGGCGTTTGAATCCCACACTAACCTTCCTGTGCGGTAGATGTCGGTCCGTCAGGATCCGGCCGATCATCAGTAATTTCAAAATCTGTACACGCGTTCGATCCATGAAGAAGACATAGAAGTGCATCAGGAACGGCCTCATTGATAATGCTGCCAAACCGCGCGCGAAGATGCTGTTTTATCCAGAATTTGACTATCTGATCCTCAGAATCGATGTCCATCTCCGAATACTTTCTATGACCGTTCAGTGAATTAAGTCACGGTCCTGCGGCCCCAACGTCGTGAGGTGATCCACGATATTTCGTACATTCATCCAGAATTGCGCGCTGTCTCTATGACCCGCCTCAACACATCGCAACACATGCGCATGAGCTTTGTTCCACGCTCCACTCCATCCGAAGGAACGGATCAAGGCGTCTGCCATGTCTGACGCACAACACGCATTGGAAATTTCGTCATCTTTTTCTATCGCCAATCCGCTCTCCGCCTCGCACGACATGACGACGACGGAAGCGAATTGAGGGCGTGACTCCCCGTTACCCGCCTGGCGTCGGGCGGGTCGAAAGGTGTTTTGCACTGGGCGTAGCCACCTCCTGCCTATTCCCCTGCTGAGAACAGCCAAGGCTGTTCACCGCAGGACCATAGGTCCGGGTGTTCTATTCGGCAGGCCACCCGACATAGGAGGCCGCCCAGTTGCAAAAAGCGTTTCGACACGCCGATTTCAGAATAACACATGGGATATCCCCGTGTCACCCTCCGTAAGCACACGTGCGCACAGCACCTTCGCGATGTATATCCGTCAATTCAACAAGAATTTTGGAAACCAACAGAGTATTGGTTAATGAAGTCGCAGCATTTCAGGCGCCGGCCAACACGGCCTTCACAAGGCACAGCACTCTGTTATTCTTTCCCAGAGAAATGAAAAGTCTCTTTGTACAATAATACTATGATTTTTCACATATTTTCCATCCGAAGGCAGGCTGCGCTGCCGATCGTCCATTCCTCATTGTCATTGCCGTCACCGTGCTTTTGAAGCTCAGCCCTATGTCCGAATCGCCTGCTACCGGTGTGTCCCAGGATCGGCTGGGCGGACCTTGTCCGCACAGCGCAAGTATTTTTTCGCTCTGGTTTGCCCGGCTGCGAACAACGCTTAAAAGCACTTGAACGCAGGAATCCGCCGTTCCTTCCTCCTCTAAAAGGGAGGGCTCCCGATGTCGGGCACCAAGATTCTTTGGGGGCAGATCATCGTCGTCTTGGCGATCATCCTGCTGACCATGTGGGCTGCGACCGAATGGATCGCTTGGAAGCTGGCCTTCCAGGCCGAACTCGGGCGACCCTGGTTCATAATCCTGCGGTTTCCATTCTACTTGCCGCCCGCGTTCTTCTGGTGGTGGTATGCGTATGACGCCTATGCGCCGGAGGTCTTCGCACGGGGTGCCTATATCGCCGCGTCGGGCGGCATCCTGGCTGCGCTTACTGCGATCGGCCTCTCGGTCTGGCGGGCGCGCGAGGCGAAGCGGATCGAGACATATGGCTCGGCCCGTTGGGCTGACGCCAAGGAGATCGCCCAGGCCGGTTTGCTTGACCCCGACGGCGTGGTACTAGGCCGCTATCGTCGAGAGTACCTGCGGCATGACGGGCCAGAGCACGTCCTGACCTTTGCACCAACGCGCAGCGGCAAGGGTGTCGGCATGGTCATCCCCACGCTCCTGACCTGGCCCGGTTCGGCCATCGTCCACGACATCAAGGGTGAGAACTGGGAACTGACGGCGGGATTCCGCGCCCGTTTCGGCCACGTCGTGCTGTTCGATCCAACCAATGCAGCCTCCGCGGCCTACAACCCGTTGCTGGAGATCCGGCGTGGGGAGTGGGAAGTCCGTGATGCCCAGAACGTCGCCGATATCCTCGTCGACCCGGAGGGCAGCCTGGAGAAGCGCAACCATTGGGAGAAGACTTCGCACTCCCTGCTGGTCGGCGCCATCCTGCACGTCCTCTACGCCGAGCCCGACAAGACCCTGGCCGGTGTCGCCAATTTCCTGTCGGACCCGAAGCGCCCCATCGCCACCACGCTGTCAGCGATGATGCGGACGAAGCATCTCGGTGACGCCGGTCCGCATCCCGTCGTGGCCTCGGCCGCGCGCGAGTTGCTGAACAAATCCCCCAACGAACGCTCGGGTGTGCTGTCCACCGCCATGTCCTTCCTCGGCCTCTATCGCGATCCAGTGGTCGCGGAAGTGACGCGGCGCTGCGAATGGCGCATCGCCGACATTGTCGGCGCCGATCGCCCGGTGACGCTCTACCTGACCGTGCCGCCGTCGGACATCAGCCGCACCAAGCCACTGATCCGTCTGGTGCTGAACCAGATCGGCCGGCGCCTGACGGAAGACCTTGATGCCGCGGCGCGGCGGCGACGTGTGCTGCTGATGCTCGACGAATTCCCGGCCCTCGGGCGGCTGGATTTCTTTGAATCGGCGCTGGCCTTCATGGCGGGCTACCGGATCAAGAGCTTCCTGATCGCCCAGTCCCTCAACCAGATCGAGCGGGCCTACGGGCCGAACAATTCGATCCTCGACAACTGTCATGTCCGGGTGAGCTTCGCCACCAACGACGAACGGACGGCAAAACGTGTCTCCGACGCGCTCGGGACCGCCACCGAGATGAAGGCGATGAAGAACTACGCGGGCCACCGTCTTTCGCCATGGCTGGGCCATCTGATGGTCTCGCGC
>JAEIIF010022071.1:0-12881 GCA_018874455.1 Drosophila trapezifrons | reverse complement strand
GTCGTGCCTGGAATGGTTTTGTGAATAATAAATAATTAAGAGATATTTTAGAAATATATACGAGTATTATATAATAAATAATAAGGAGAGATATAATATATAATAAATAATAAATAACTAAAGATATATAATATCTAATAAATAACTAAGAGATTTATAATAGTAAAATATATTAATATATTTAGCAGTGATGCCCATAGTCCTGACTCGCGGGTGAGCTAATTTATCTACCCGACTCCTGCAGGCATCCGCACAGTATGCAAAGCAAGTAAACAATTTCAATATTTTCTAGCTATATCTAGCTTTTTTTAAAAGTTAAATAGCTATTTATATAGTCATAGCTATGCCTTAAGCAATCTTTCCAAAAATGTTAGCTATTTTTTATCATATCTAGCCACTTTTTTCTATTCCTTACTTACACAAATGCAATTCCAGCATGTCATTACATGGCCTGCTCTAGAAAAGCACTTTAAAAATTCGATGAAACGATTATTAATCGAAAAAGGACTCAAAAAGCACTACAAAAATTCGATTAATCGATTTCTTATTGACAAATAAGTAAAAAAGCACTTTAACAATTCGATTCGTCGATTTTTTAGCGACAAAGAAGTAAGAAAGCACTTAAAAAATTAGATGTATCGGTTTTTATTGAAATATGAGTAAAAAAGCACATTTAAGATTCGATGAATGCATTTTTTATCGAAAAAGAAGTTAAACTGCACTTTAAAAGTTCGATTAATCGATTTTTAATCGAAAAAGAAGTAAACAAGCACTTTAAAAGCTCGAATATTCTATTTAATTTATCAGAAAGAAGTTAAAATTCACTTTAAAAATTCGATTAATCGATTTCTTATCGAAAAAAAAGTGTAAGATCACTTTAAAAATTCGATAAATTGATTTATTATTGGAATAAGCTAAAAAGCCCTTTAAAAATTCGATTAAACGATTTTTAATCGAAAACGAAGTAAAAAAGCACTTTAAAAATGCGATAAATCGATTTTTTATCAAAAAGTCATCCCTGGCGATTTGAAATCTCTTCACAATCCCTTTTTAAACCCCCTTAAATAGTACATAAAACCAAACTCACCCCAGAATAGTTGTTAGATCTGGACCAGGCTCGTAGCAGATCAAGTCCTCGTCCCCGAGGATGTCGTGATTGAGGGCCAGACGCATTTCCAGCCTTGGACTTAGGCCGCAGCCAGCGTGGGGCGCTGGGACAGCGGCCACCGAACGCGGAGCGACTGCTGCTCCGTCTTGTCCCGCTGCAGCTGGGCTGCTCGGCTCCTGCCTCTCCTCCTGCTGCTCCTCCTTCCTCTCCCGCTGCGAGTCGGGTGCCATCCTCGAGACTGTTGCTGATGAAGTGACTGAGACGGGCCTGGGTGCCCCCAGCAGGCAGGTCTCGATTATCGTTGAGGACGGTCGCTGCCTGGAGCTGCTGGTACTCGGCTCCGAGCCCGGCATTGTCCTTGACCCGGTAGCGATTGGGACCGAAGCGCTGCCGCCGACGACGACAGCCGCCGAGGAGCCACTGTCAGCAGTAGCGCCAGATCTTCTTCGAGGTGGCTCCTATGGGGGGTTAGAAAGGGGATTATAAAGGGATTAAGGGATCCAGGGTTCAAGAGAACTCACCGTTTTGGCCGGAGCAGCGCTTAGATCGGTCTGCGTGAGCAGCAAGCGACGCGGAGGCGGCGGCGGAGGAACAAATCTCGGCGGCCTGCCGCTGGCTCTGCCTCCGGAGCTGGTAGTGACGCTCCCGCTGCTGGTTGTTGTAATAATCGACGAGGGAGCTCGACTCGCCATCGTAGTCGTCGACGTCGTGGTCGTCGTCGTCGTCGTTGTCATCGTCCTCGATGCCATCGTCGTCGGCATGCCCAACTCGTGCCCTGTCCCGCTCCCGTTCCCGTTCCCGGTAGTCATCGCCGCTGCTGGCATCGCCGGAGTAGGAGGCAATGACATCGTGGTTATGGAAACTGTATTGGTGGTGCTGCTCTCGGCGGCGACCTGGTCGCGTCCTGCTCGTCCGCTCGAGGGGCGCTGATCGAGCAGATACTCGCAGGATGAGGCCACCAATGGCGCCACTTCCGAAACGATGGCCGTGGTGGGTAGCAGCCGTGTGGTGACCAATGGCCGTGGCCCCATCATCACACTCGGTTGGAGTCGCTCCTCCTCCTCCTCCTCCGACGATTGCCGTGTCTGCCTCGACTCCTTTCGCTCCCGCTCCCGCTCCCGCTCCCGTTCCTCCTCCCTGTCCGCTGGATCCTCCTCCCGATCCGGCACCACTGGTCGAACTGGTGGTGGTGGGGGGACTGAAGCTGCCTCGCTGTCGCCTGAACTTCCAGCCGAATCCTCTAGGTAGTGGCCATTGGTCGTTGCTTCCCCCTACCAATTGTTGGGAATAGAATTCAACTAATCAATTCTGGTTGGGATAGAGCTTCCTGCTGGCAGTTGGCGCCGCCCCCGGATGAAGTGGATGTCGGGATGGCGGAGTGAATGGATGAGATTGGATGGACATGTGGACATGTGAAGTTTTTTGTGGCGTTCGTGGTGTTCGTTTACAGTACGGAATTTCGATAGCAGGATCGTCGGATAGGTCGTCAATCGACTTCGTCCTTGTCCGGACCCGTCCGAGTGTGCGTGATGTTGATGAGCTCGCAGTACTGCAGGATGGGCTAAAGCTTCACTAGTTTCACTACGACCTTCTACCCAAGATACATTATATTTGGTTTTTTTTTTTTTAAGCAACATTAAGATACAAGTACAAGAAGAGACAGGCAAAAAGGAAGTACAGTTTACATACAAAGTCAAAACATGTTAGAGCGTGATTGATTGTTTGGATGGTTTTGATAGTTTTGATGGTTTTTATGGTTTTGATGGTGGTTTTGATCGATGGAGATGGTGGTGAGCGAGTTGCAGTCGATGGTCGGTGATGACGATGATGGTTTTATGAAAGTATAGACAAAATAGAGAAAGACAAACCGAAAGGTTCTTGGGTTAGTTCATTGAGTTTGAGGCTAGGCTACATGCAGGTGTGCTGGGTTAGGTTGGGGCTACAGACCAGAGGCGGGAGTGTGGCGCCTGAGGGGCTGGATCCCGAACCCGAAAGCCGGTTCCGATCTCAAACCCGGTCCCCTCAGGTGTGGTCTCTCTCGCTCTCTCTCTGTCTCTGGTGCGCAGGTACAGTTGCCTCGGTTTTTGCCATGCAGCGGAATTGCGGAAACGGAACGGAAACGAAAACGAAACGCGACACGGTGGCATTCGTAAGCTTGTTATGGTAGTTTTTGTTCTATGTTTTATTTTTTTTTTAAGATTTTGATCGTTTTGAATAGTTTTTCATAGTTTTTGAAATGTTTTGAATATTTATTAAATTTTTTTTTTTAATTTTGTAAATTTTAAATAGTTTTGGATATTTTTTGATGGTATTTTATATGTTTTTAGTATTTTGTGATAGTTTTTGATATGTTTTTGAACTTTTTTTGTTTTTTTTAAATAGTTATTGATAGTTTTTGTTATTTTTAAAACTTTTCCATAATTTTTTATAGTTTTGGGTTTTTTTTTTATAGTCTTTGTTATGTTTTTGATATTTTTTTGATAGTTTTTCATAGTTTTTAGTATTTTTATAAAAGTTATTGATAGTCTTTGATAATTTTTGATATATGTTTGATAGTTTTTCATAGTTTTTGATATGTTTTTGATATTTTTTGATAGCTTTGCATAGTTTCTGATATGTTTTTGATATGTTTTTGCTATTTTTGATATTTTTCATATCATTTGGTATTTTAAAAATACTTTTTCATAGTTTTTGATATTTTTTATATATTTTAATATTTTTTAATATTTAGTTTCTGATATGTTTCTGATAGTTTTTCATAGTTTTTGATTTCCTTTTAATATTTTATGATAGTTTTTCATAGTTTCTGATATGTTTTTGCTATTTTTGATATTTTTTCATATAATTTGGTATTTTAAAAATACTTTTTGATAGTATTTGATATTTTTTGATATTTTTATATATTTTAATATTATTTAATATTTAGTTTCTGATATGTTTCTGATAGTTTTAAATATTTCTGTTCGTAAGTTTAAGATTTCGGGACGTGTCTTGGGATTTGCTGTAATAACGACCCACCTTTTTGACGTCGTCGCTATCCTGCTGCGTCTTCTCTTCGTCGCTCTCCGTCTCCTCCTCGAACAGGGGCTCAAGGCGACGTCTATGACGGACACGTCGATTACGATATACGGATACGATATACGGATATACGGTATACGGATATATGCGGTATACGGTACGATAATACGTGTGTGTGGCGAATGCAGACGAATTTCAATTGGAATTTAGCAATAATCGATCGATGTGTGTGGATTGGTTCGATGTGTGTGTGTGTGGCATTAATGATATTATTAATGATATATCAACTGCGATACATCTAGATATAGTTAAGGTTCAAGATAGGGGGGAAGGGCTAAGCTACCCTGGCCTGGCTATATGAGACTCTGTGGCTATGGCTATGACTAAGACTATTGCTAGCCCGCGAATGATATATACTAGGTTATAGGGGGTTAAAGGCTATATATCGAGAGATCGAGTGTTATACAGAGAGATACAAATGGCACTGATTTCGAGTCGAATTCGGGGGATGTGTGTGTACTTCGAGTGTGTGTGTGTGTAAATGGAAACGAAAAGGAGATAAACACCTGTAAAAGCTACGAAAGAAAGTTACCAAAGGAGTACACGGAAAAAAAAGAGAATTCGTTTGGTCTTATTAAAACAGAGGTAGGATCAGTATGGAGGAGGGACTATTACGATATATACTATGAGCTATAAACTATATTATATATCGGTGGGTTCCGATCAGAGATCGCAGCTGGAGTCTAATCTAGGGTTATATCTCAACTCTACCGGCTGTGTGTGTGTGTGTGTTTGAGTTGGGAGAGTGAGCCGCTTCGGGAGGTCCTGGCAGAGGGATCTACATACCGTGGCAGCAGTCCCCGGATGGTGCTCGCCGTCATGGGAGGCGCCATCAGCAGCTCGTCCATCATCAGCTCGGTGTCATCGTCGTCGTTCAGCGAGGTGCTGGACTTGGTGGGGGACTAATCGGGGTTTTAAGGATTCCGATTAAGATCTGGAGAAGATATAGCTGGAAAGATATACCCACCGAGTGCGTGTTCTCCGAGTTGATCAGCTGCAGATCCTGGTCATCGTTGTCCCCGCCACTGGTGGGTGTGCCCCACACCTCCTCCCCGCTGGTGGCGCCCGAGGTGCACTCGTCCATCTGCTCATCCGTCTCGGAGGCAGTGCCTCCGCCTCCGCCGCCCTGCAGCGGCTGCTGCTGGCCATCTCCGGCATTCCAGCGACCCAGATACTTGTCGATGAAGGCTCGCGACTCCTCGAAAAAGGACATTTTGTCTGAGACATAGGCCCCCGCGCGATTGGTCCAAGCTCCGCTGGCCAGGACATCGCCATTGGCCAGGTGTAGGCCCGATCCAGACGAAGTGGAGGGCTCATTGAGAAGGTTCTGTGCCAGGGCCTTGTCCGAGCCCACCTCCTCATCCTCCTCCTCATCCCCATCGTTGTCATCGTCCTCTTCATCGTCGACATGGCGACCGTGACCATTGGAAGTGGCCTCCTCCTCCAGGTCGTCGTCCAGCTCATCGGCCTCGTCCATGCGATCGTCGGAGGGCAGCTTCTCCAGGCTGGACATGGTGCCGAAGCGCCGCAGGGCACTGCTCATGGGTCGATACGGTGGCTCCTCGTCCAGGGGCGACTCATCGCACGAATCCTCCGGTATATTCTCGATGATGGCCTGCCTCGGCTGCTTCGTGGTCGTGGTGGCCGTGCTGGTGGTGGTCGAGGTTCCAGCTCCGTTGGAGGAGGAGCATCCGCTGTTGTCCCACACATGGGTGCTGGTCTTGGTGAGCACCGCATCCGGCGTGGGTGGAACCACGGCTATCGTGGGCTGTGCTCCTCCTCCGCTGCCACACAACCTGGCCGCCGGCGCAAACTGAGCCAACCCAATGAGCATGAGGGACAGCTGCTCATCCTCCTGCTTCTGCTGCTGCTCCAGGGTGCTTGTGGTTTGCTTGGGCGACTCCAGGAGCTTGCAGGTCTGCTGCTCCATCTTGTCCGGGGATAGCTGGGCGTGGGTGAAGTCCTCCGGCTGGCAGCGGCAGTGGCAGGCAGCATACTTGGCAGGGGAGCCACTCACAGAGGCAGCTCCTCCTCCAGTTCCTCCCCCGCCCTTAGAGGGACTCCGCTCCACACTCCTCATGATCCTGGCCGTCTCCGTGATGGTCACAATGGCCTTGACCTGCTGGTTGGCCTTGGGCCTGCTCGGTTCCTGGCACAGCTGGGCCACGATCCGAGTGCGTCGCGGCGGCGGCAGCGGCTTGGGTGAGCAGTGACCGTTGGGCAGGGAGCGAGCGGGAGAGGGAGCCGATCCGGAGCCAGAGCCAGGAGCAGGATCTAGAGGACGTAGCTTCGAGCTGATCCCCTCGCCGGCACTGCTGCTGCTGTTGGGCATCGCGGCGACGCTGTCATCGGTGGCCTCTGATTGGGACAGGGACAGTTCGTCGGTGATCAGTTGGGCCACGTCGCTCTCGGTGTCGCCGGTCTCCCGGCGGGTGCTGCTGCTGGCCACTATCTTGGAGGACAGCTCCCCGGTGGTGATGGTGGTGCTGCTGGACATGCTGGTCATGCTGCCAGTCCGTGTGCCCGTTCCCGTGCCCTGTCCCTTCCCAGCTCGCGGCGTGCCTGTCCTCGAGCCCAGGCCCCGCTCCATGCCCAGGGCCATGGCCATGGCCATGCCATCGGTGAGGCCGTTGAGCTTGCAGCAGCGATTGGGCGAGGACTGGCTGTGCTGCACCTTCAGGGAGTTGCAGAGCAGGAGGGGATTGGAGCCGGAGCCGGAACCGGAGGCGCCAGCGGCCGGACGATTGCCGGCGCCACCGCCCGGTCCGCTCTGCTGGCAATTCTTGTGGCAATGTCGGCACACGGCCAGCTTGTCCAGCACAATGGGACTGGAGCGAACGGTGATCTGGCCAGGGAGCAGGAGCAGGAAGGGGTTTTTTGTGGGTGGGAAAGAAGAGAGAAAGCGGGGTTAGCTCAAGCTTAGCTAGCAAGCGGGGTCTGGATGGAAGGAGGTGTAACCCCCACCCCAATGGAACCTCTCTGGTCACTCTCCCTCCGCTCACCTGGCTGTCCGAGGTGGTGCTGTGCGACTGACTGATCACACTGGTCACCGCCTCCGCGTCCGACGTGGAGTATCTGTCCGAGGCGGCGCTCATGCTCAGCTCCTCGACGCCGCTTAGACGCTTCCCGCCAAAGTTGGGCTTGGCCGAGAGGCCGCCATTCTCCTTGGCCAGGTTCAGCTCCTTGGTGCGCTTCTCCAGCTGCTGGCGCGTCCAGTACGTGATCCTTTCGTCCTGCTCGCTGTCACTGTTGAAGATCAGCTGCTCGTCCTCGGCACTCACGTTCTCCTGGGACCTGGCAATGGCCGCCAGGCGGGCCTGCTGCTGCTGCTTGTCCAGCTGGCCCTTCATCCAGTTGGCCAGGTGCAGGGCACTGGACTTGGGGGTGCCCGTCTTGTTCAGGATGCGGCACTTCTCGTCGATCAGCAGTTCGATCTGCTCCACATGGCCATGGTTGTGGCTGCGGGAGGACCGATCGGTGGCTAGACCGACTCCTCCTGCGCCTCCTCCTAGGGAGCCTGCCACATGGGAGCTGAGGCTGCGCTGCTGGAAGATTAGGGAGGGAACGTTACCTTGGAACTGCGCCTGGATCGGGACCTGGAGCTGCACCTGGACCTCCACCTGGACCTCCACCTGGACCTGCCCCCACCACCACCACCAGCATCCCACTTGGTGCCTCATTTTTTGGCAAATTAAAATTTGTGATGGGCTCTCTCTAGCTTAAGGCTGCTCTTGCTTTTGCTTTGCTCTTGCTTTGCTCTTGCTCTGCTTTTGCTCTGCTTTTGCTCTGCTTTGGGGCTAGTCCTGGCTTTGCTTTGACTTATTTTCTCTCTCTCTGCCTGCATTTTTATCACATTCTATCTTTATTTTGCGAAGCGGAGAAACGGAACGGAAACAATAATTGAAAAACCGCGGTCCATCTTTGATTAAAAACGCTTGCTCTCTGGCTCTCTGGCTCTGAATGGAGTATTTATCGGCGGGAAAAAGGGATATAGCGGGGATATATAGGATGTAGAGGATGTACAAGGATATATACGGAATTTACAGGATATATATCAAGGAGTTACTAGGTACAGTCACAACACAAAAACATCTAAGAAGCATTGGAAAATCGGTTTGTTTTGCGAACAGGAAGAAGCAATTCGAACTTAAAACTAAAATTGAGTCCATCACAATTTTTAATTTATCAATTTTGGTTTTTTCGTAATCCTTTTTTCATATATTATATATATATATATAATTTGTTATATCAGGATTCAGCAGGATATAGCGATATTGGGCAACGTTTTGAATGGTTTATTCAGTGAGTGCTCGGTGGGTTTTTTCTCTGTTTTTGTTTTTCCTTTCGTTTCCTTTGTGTTTATATTATTTTTTTTTGGTTTTTTTTTATTGAAATAAAAAGAACATCACAAGCGTTTTTAGTCAAAGAATCATTTTGGTTTTTTATTATTATTTTATGAATTCATCGTTTCTCTTCGCAATCTCAATCTCAAAACGGAACAAGATATAGCTCGATGTGGCTCGATATATCTCGATCCTCTTCTCGTGTTAAATGTAAATAAATCGCAAAAAACTCTCTAGACGTAGTTACATCGAAGTTTACAGAATATGAGAATATGAATCTAAATAGTATATCGAAATATATATATATAGATGTGTATATATGTATATATAGCGTGTGTAGAGTGTATAGAAATTGTTGTTGTTGTTTGCTGCTCAAGGCACACACGAAAAAACGGGGACCGCAAAAGACAACGCGGCGTATGCTTGATATTCAACAATAGAGAGTGTGTGCGTGTGTGTGGAGTGTAGACTGTGTGTGTGTGCTAGTGGAGTGTGTGTGAGTGTGGGTGTAGTTACTACACACACTTGGCTGGATGGCTCTTGGCTAGAACTAGTAAATAATCGAGGGTTTTTTACGTATTCGATGGCAAAATCGATTTTAAATCGATAAATATCGACTTTTTTACCAGCTCTAGCTCTGGCTCTAAGCTGTGGCAGCACAGTGGCCAGAAATCAATGAAAAGGGCTAAGGGAACTAAGAAACTCTGGAAAATGTCAAGTAAATACAAACTAGATAAAAAATACTACAAGATCGATATAAAAAATATATAAAAATCGATAAGTATCGATAAAACTAGGTTAAGGTGAGAGTTTAAATCCTATGAATCCTATGAATTTCCAGCCACTGTGCAACCTGGCAGCTGAGAGCCTCTCTAAGATACTTAGATACGTAGTTACGTAATTACGTAGTTGTTGGCTTGAAGATAGATACGCAAAGGCAACGAAGTGGGCTTGCCACGGCTAATTGACATCGATAGTCGGCTCAGATACACGATACAGTAGCAAGTGCAGGTGGCACATCCAGCCAAGACTGAGCAAGGATTACACATACATATAAGGGCATACAAATACAGATACGGATACGGATAAGGATACGGTTACGGATACGGGGTAAATATTTAAAGGGATGTGTGTGTATATATATACAACCGGGTGTAGCAGTTACTTCTAGTTTCTTTTGGCCAATCAACAGTCTAACTTAATTAGATAATAATTTGGTTAATTTAGGTAATTTAGTTAATTTTGCTAACGGGATTCTTTCGGCTAACTTAGCATACGAGGAGGATCCTATCCGAGGCGAGAGACTAGAAACTAGGACTAGGGATAACAACAGCGATAACAGTAATCAATAGGTTCTCAATAGTTCTCAAATTTTGGCTACAAAATGGAAGCATTATTAACATTAGTACAACTCCTTTTTGGTTTTAGGTTCTTAGTTCTTTGGGTTTCCTCCTTGGACTCGGATTGGCAATCAAAATAGTTTCAATAATAATTAAGTTAATACGAATTCGAATCGAGAGAGAGAGAGAGAGAGAGAGTGTGTGTGATTAGGTATTTCGTGTGTCGGTTGGGTAATATATATATATGTATATATCTAAAAGCTAAAAACTCTTGTAAAACAATGTATATTTCGACTAGCTAATATACATATAATTACGGCTATATATCTAGGGCGTGTATACTATGTATACTATGTAAATATATATATATATATATGTGACTAAAAAGAGCCAAGTACTAGCTTTAGTACGATGTACCTCTGCATCTTTGTATCTTCATCAGCGTCGTCTCTACCATCTCGTCCAGCCTATGTACACTCGATTCAGAATCGAATAATGGATGGAACGAGTGCGGGGCTCCCAGGGGGTATATATAGTATATACAGTACAACACACACACACACACAACACGCACACACATAGAGAGAGATGGTGTAGTTCTATGTACAGTTTCCACGAAGATAATTGTCGCTTCTCACTCGCAAATATCGATATATCATCACTGGATCGCTGGATCGAAAAATCCTATCGGAATTGAGTCTAAAACGGGGAATTTTGTATATCTCGGGGAGGGTTTTAGCCCCTGGAAGTGTCCTAAAGTCCAGTTGGTTCATTTTTGTTTTGATTTAGATTCTGATTCGGTTCCGGATCCTCTTAGTGATCATCTTGGTGATCACCTTAGTGATCTTCTTGCTGATCTTGTTACTGATCTTGTTAGTGATCTTTTTACTGATCTTGTTAGTGATCTTCTTGCTGATCATGTTACTGATCTTTTTACTGATCTTCTTGCCGATCTTTTTACTGATTCTCTTAATGATCATGTCAGTGATCCTCTAACTTAACCTCTTACTGATCTTCTTACTGATCTTCTTACTGATCTTCTTACTGATCTTCTTACTGATCCTCTTACTGATCCTTTTACTGATCTCACTGATCCTCTTACTGATCTTACTGATCTTCTTACTGATCTTCTTCCTGATCTTCTTACTGATCTTCTTACTGATCCTCTTACTGATCTTACTGATCCTCTTACTGATCTCACTGATCCTCTTACTGATCTTACTGATCCTCTTACTGATATCCTGGCAAAGTCAGTCCCCAATCTTCTAGAGAAACTGCCGCTGATACACTGAGCGAAGCTGGCGGGGCAAAAGCAGAGCAGGAAGACCCCCCCATTGAGCAGGGAAGAGAGATATAGATAGAGAGAGAGAGAGCGAATAAGTGAAGCCGTGAAGCCGTGGAGTTCTAGGACCTCTAGTGATCAGTGGTGGTAACATAGTTGTCTAAGCTCGTCAAGGGTTCAAAGATTGTGCGGCAAGGCATCGGTACTGGGACTGGGATGGGGCTTAAGATTGGGCTCCGACTGCAGCCAGAAGTCAAATCACAGATCCAGCGAATCCGGCGGCGTCGGCTTGGTGGGCAGCATGCCAAAGGGATCGTCCACCACCACGCTGTCCTCCTCCTCGTCGTCCTCCTCATCGTCATCGTCGTCCTGGTCACAGTCCCCGTTCCCGTCCCCGTCGTCCCCCAGAAAGATGCACTCCTCCACATCGGTGTCGTAGCAGGGATCAAGGTTAACCTCATGCAGCTGCAGATCCAGCTCGAGGAGATCCCAGGAGCCACCGAACTCGGCCAGGGGAATGCTCGGTGGCCGATCCGGCGGCGCCACCGCCGCCTGCTGGGACGGCACAAAGTCATTGGAGAAGGCGTCCGAGTTGCAGGGCTGCGAGCTGGGCGAGATGTTCGGCGTGGGCGTCTCCGGCGTGGTCAGCGACGCCTGACCCATCTGGGCGATGCCCATGGCCACCGACTCATCGATGAAGGACCTGCCCACGGAGCTCAGGCTGAACTCGAGGAGCTTCCTGGAGGGATGCGGCGCCGGCGGCTCACTGCTAACCTCCGGAATGACCGTCAGGCACTTGCAGTTGGCCATGGACAGGGAGGAGAGCACCGAGGTCTGCGTCTGGGAGTGCGTCTGTGACTGGGTCAGGGTCTGGGTGTGCACCTGAACCAAGCTCCCGCCGCTGCTGCTCAGGCAGGAGGAGGAGCCAACGCCCAGGCCCAGGCCGAGGCCATTGGCCAACGAACCATTCCTCGCCGGCGAACTGCTGCACAGCGGCGCCTGGACCTGCGACAGGGTCTGGGACTGAGACAGAGTCTGGGACTGGGACAGGGTCTGGGACTGGAACTGAGACTGGGACTGGGACTGAGACTGGTACTGGGACTGAGCCAGGGAATGGGTCTGGGTGGCGCTGCTCGTGGTGGTGCTGGCGCTGGCGCAATGGTGACGCACGGCGCTGGCCAGGCGCTGCAGATTCTCGTAGGAATCGGCGCTGTCCAGACGCTTGCTGCGAAAGAGACGCACCTGCTGTTTCTGCTGCTGCTTCAGGTGGATGCTGTCCAGCGAGGGCAGCTTCATCGAGCCCATCGAGGCGGAGGTGAGTCCAATGTCGCTCAGCGGCACCAGCGTATTCAGCACATCCGGCGAGTCCAACGGACTGGAGAGCGGCGTCGAGCCCAGGGCGGCATTAACCAGAAATCTGCAAACAGAGATCAGGGGGTTTAGTCTTTGTCTTAGTCGCCAATCCAGGGGCTTCCACATCCTACATCTGTCGCTGCAGCAGGTTCTGCCAGACGGCCTTGAGCTCCAGGGAGGGCGCCCGCAGGATGAGGCTCTTGCGGCGGGCTCCGCGCTTCGGCGTCCGGGTGAGATCGGGGGCACAGTAGCCGGTCGGACTCTCGGCCAAGCGTCCATTGGGATCCACAGTCAGGCGGAATTCGGTGGCTGTTAATAAGGATAATTAGGTTTGGGATTCCAAGAAAGCAAGGAGGTCAGGGGGGGTCCCAAAGAGA
>JAEIIF010022058.1:0-20674 GCA_018874455.1 Drosophila trapezifrons | reverse complement strand
CGCATTCTCCAACATCTGGTCTATTTGGTCTTGCTTGTTCTTTGCCAAGACTTTGCTTAGAGATAAATAGTTTAAAAGTCTCCAGTGATTTTAGATACATTAAATATGTGCCTAAAAGAATGTAACTATATCTAAGCACAAATATTTAAAGCATACTTTTAGGCTAAAGGTAGGAATTAACTGATATTCTGATCTGAATGCAACCTGAACTTTCTCAGGAGTTTATTCTGATAAATTCTAAAATATTGTGTTCATAAAGTTATTAAAAAAGCATTATTAATCTTGAGATCAGTGAATTCGGTATCATTATTAAACTCAAATGTCAATGTCACATTATTGATAATATCAAAAATATTGAAACTAAAAAATGTAATGGTTGTTTAGCTATAAGAAGTAATAGCTAACTGGATTAAAGTATATTAATTATTATTTCTATATTAAAAGCATGCTTATGGTTTTACACAGATACTACCTTCACACCATAAGCCAACTCAGAACACAGCCTTTTCAAAATTCCCAATTCAAATAAAATAAATAGATTTTCAAAGATATTGTAAGTTTAGGCACCTAGCAACAGCACAAGTTTCACGCCAGTTCCGGAATCATTCAACGAAAAGGGGATTAAATAAGTGTTAGTTGAGCTAATTAAAATCATTAAAATTGTATTTTTTTTCATTTCTTTGTAACGGTTAGATTTCGGCATGGAAAGGATCTCAGGTGAGTAGAATCTGCTTTTCCTCAGAGAGCCTTTTCTTATTTATTTCTCGTTGCAGAGCTCCCTTTCAAAAGCCTTTCGGTTTAACACCAAACCCCATCGCACCGGCGACCGCAGCTCCTTCGGCAACTCCACCTCCCCAACGCCTTCGTACAGCAGCAGCGAGGGTGGCGGAGGAATATACGCAACCATAGGCCACCAGTATCCCCATCCGCATCAGAATCTCCAGCAGCAGCAACACTATCACCACTTCCTTCCGCCGCCGACGACGGCTCCGCCACCCATTCCTTCGGCTGGGGCCATCTATGGACATGGTCCGCCGCCTGGTCACCGGGTCAGTGCTCCGCCTGTGGGCGGGGTGCTGGACGCGAGCGTGGCCGAAGCCCAGTTGTTGTACGAGCAGAGCCGGCGGCGCGTGAAGAGCATCAGCGACATTGGGGCCTCGACGAGTGCCGGCAGTGTGGGAGCCTGCAGCCTGGGTGGCATATCGGCCTCCTCGGAGTCGCCCGAGTAGGAGAGCTAGTTAGGTTAGGATAAGGATAAGGGATAGGATAGCAATCAGACTACCAAAGATACTCAGCAGCAGGCCGGCGAAAGACCCAGGACCCCGACTAACATACCTTCCCAGCTGCATTTGAGCTTAGATCTTACGAGCGAACTCTATTCTATATTCACGTCAGTGTCAGACCCACCAAAAAGATACAAGCATTCAGCAGATACGGATACATATGCGTCGAGAAATACAAATAAGCGAGTAAGCATTTGATCAAATCAGATATAACTACGAACTATATGCTAAACTTAATTACCGACATTACCATAGTGTAGACTAAGCCCACAAATCGAATCAAACACTTCACATACACTAAAGGCAAATCAACTGGAATAGTTTAATTAATCACACGCATAACGTATATCTAATTGTAATTCTATTTGTAATTGTAACTGTAAAGCTAGCTTTAAACCGATTTAATAACTGGAGACGGAGACACTATACTCACAGAATAATCAGCAGACACACTGGAGATGCGATTGCAATTTAGATAAATTGAAATTATTTTGTAACCGAAACTATCGTAGCTAAGCAAATGGAAACGGAAACGGAAACGGAAAACTATTGAATTAAATTTGATATGCCGCCGACGCGCAGGCGGCAATTTGTAAATTATGGTAAGCGTTCAATATCGCATGATAATGGTTAAACTCGAATACAGAAACGTAAACAGAATCAAATATAAGCTAAATACAGACAAACGCACTTCCCCCGAACCCTCGCACAACCAAAGAATGTCAAAGTCAAAGTCAGTCGAAGTCAGCCCGCTTAATCCGCCAATCTATCAGTATCGAAGAGTCCCCTAAGAGCGTCAGGGTATTATTAAGCTGACCAATTTAACTCTAGACCTATGACGAGCAAACTATCGAATAAACCAATGATCAAAACTCTGTTGTAAACGGAACTGCATTTATTGTGTCCTGGGGGGAGGTCCCACCCACTAGATGAGTAGGATCTCAACGTATTGCATTTTCTCAACTCCAAAACATTTCACCTTCACCGAGAGTTGATGTGCCTCCTGTGTCCTTTGTGGTTCGGTGCATCTTCGGGGGGACTTGGTCGCGGACTCCATCTCCTCCATCCGCTCGAGTTGCTAGCGCCGATCGTTGTCGTTGTCATTACGCGGACGTCGCGTCGTGTACGGGCGACCCTTGGGCTCCGGATTGGGCTCCGGATTGGGCTCGGCGGAGGCCAGGGTGCCCAGGCTGCCGATGAGGGCGAGGATGCCGAAAACAAGGAACAAGCTAAGCCACTTCATATCGCCGCTTTGAGTTATCTCCAGAAGTGTCAGTTGCGAACTGCTGGCCGATCGGCTGGGGATCGAACGTTTTATGGTCCGGCGCTAATGCTAATCAAGGGAATAGCCGTCAACATCGCTTACCTTTGCAGTTGTTTATGTTCTCTGATCGCCGCGATAGCCAGCCAAATTGAGTTGTAAATCAAGCGCTAAAAATGGGCGGACATTCATTTGGGTAATTAGCTCCAGCGAACAATTGTTCCCATTACAGCCATAATTGCCACGCAGTCACATCTCAGCGTGGGATTTTTAATCGAAAACAAATGGTTTTTCTGAACGATAAGTGCTCATACATATATTTGAGTCATTTTCGTTAAGGATCTATAACAGTTTTCGATTCCCTTTCTTTGTTCTTGTATACATTATGCGATCTTTCAGGCTACGCTGATCTAGGCTGACTTTCAGCTACAAATTACGATATCGACGGCAAATGTTTGCCAATTTAATAGATCTAGGACTTGACTTGATCAAAAAATAAACAAATTAAAAACGTGAAACGTTGGATAACACGGAAAAACTTCATAAACTAAGCTCGAACAGGAGTATACAAAAACCGATTTGGGGACTGATAATACAATAAGTGCAAGCATCTCTCAAAAATGCTCTAACGAAGGCCAACATGTTCTGGCGAATCTTATTAACCTAATTTATACAAATATCACAATGAGAGCTGGCCACCACGAGGTCGTCGTCCACTCAAAACATCCACTGATCTGCGTAGGGCGGCGGGCTCAGGGTCAGCTTTTGCTGGAAAAGCTGGCCGAGCTCGTTCATCTCCCGCTCCCGACGCAGCTCCTCGCCCACCTGGTACCACATGCTCTCGAATCCATTGTCGTGGGCGGTCATCGAGACGTCGCCCTCGCAGGAGCTGTCCTCGAAAACAAAGGAGTACTCTTGCTGGTAGTCGCACATATTTCTGGTTTCTTAGTTTTTAGAGCTGCAAAGAGGAGAAATTCAAATGGTTAGCTATCGATTGACCAGTTTTAGCGAAGAGCGCCCGTTATCGATTCCAGCTCTTATCAGCCGGAGAGCTCGATCAGCTGAGTTCATTTGTGTACAAAATGTCGCGCAAGAATGTCTTGAGTTTGATCAACACGATCGTGGCCAACTCGTAAGTATTAAGCTATTAGAGAGACTTAATTCATTATAATTTATAATTATTAAACTGTAGCTGCAAGTGCCCCGCCCACTCACATAATTATGGCTCTGCCGCCCCCGCCGCCGTCCAAACTGGACGCATGGAGTACGCCTTTGAGGCAAGTATTTGGACTTGGACTTTGGCCCACCGCCAGATAGAAAAACATCATCTGCAGACAGTCAGCCAAAGTCCAGATATTAATCTCCGGCTTTTTATGATTACTATAATCTACAGACCTAGTGTCTGGGAAATAATCTATTATGTTCCGAGTATTATTTGTATTTATTTTTCTCCTAATTTGATCGTACTTTCAATAGCTATTCTTTTATTGACAGTTGTATATGGAGAAACTGAATATTTAAGCTCTATAACTATAACCAAAACCTAATTACCTTTAAATCTTGTTTAAAATGAACAGAATTCTTAACTTTTTTAAGAAAACAATTCCTTATAATATATTTATCGAGATTAGACATGGTAGTTGTTATGTTTTTAGCCAAAAAATTTAAGGGATTTCAAGTATAACCACAGCTAGTACATTTTCCTTTTTAGAATTGACTGCGTTTCAAGAATTTAGAGATGTTATTAAGTTTGCGATCCCCATATCCCAGTAAATAATATCTCTATATTAATATTCATCAGATGTCCGCCTCTACTGTGCGCTTTGGACCCGGAGTAAGTGCCGAAGTCGGAGCTGATCTCCGGAACCTGGGTGCCCAGAAGGTCTGTTTGGTGACCGATGGGAACGTGGCCCAGCTGCCCTCTGTAAAGGTGGCTCTGGACTCATTGGCCCGTCATGGAATCAACTATGAAGTCTACGATGAAACCCGCGTGGAGCCAACGGACGGCAGTATGTGGCAGGCCGCGGAGTTTGCCCGTCGCAACGAATTCGATGCATTCCTGGCCATTGGCGGCGGATCAGTCATTGATACGGCCAAGGCAGCCAATCTCTTTAGCAGTGATCGGGATGCGGAATTTCTGGACTATGTCAATTGCCCCATTGGCAAGGGCAAGGAGGTGAGGTCTACATATTTTAATTAAATTAAGAAAGATTATATACTGATTTTTGGCAAGTTCCCAGATATCTGTGAAGCTGAAGCCCCTGATTGCCATGCCCACCACCTCGGGAACTGGCTCTGAGACCACTGGCGTTGCCATTTTTGACTACAAGAAGTTGCATGCCAAGACAGGGATCTCCAGCAAGTTCCTGAAGCCGACTTTGGGTAGGATTTGCTTAAAAAGACACTTAAGACAGCTAAAATAAGTGTTTCCACGTGAAACCATAACAGAATTCAATCAAATTCCTCAAAATTTAAGTAGAAACATGCCTATTAACCCCTATTTCATCACATAACTCTCTATTGTATAACCCCCAGCTCTGATTGATCCGCTGCACACACTCTCCCAGCCGGAACGTGTCATGGCCTTTGCTGGATTCGATGTCTTTTGCCACGCCCTGGAGAGCTTTACGGCGGTGGACTACCGGGAACGTGGTCCGGCGCCCAGTGATCCCAGCCTGAGACCCACGTACCAGGGCAGGAACCCCGTGTCAGATGTGTGGGCACGCTTCGCGTTGGAGTCGATACGCGAGAACTTTGTGGACGCCATCTATCAGCCGGACAATTTGGGCGCTCGTTCCCAGATGCACTTGGCGTCGACGATGGCGGGCGTGGGATTCGGCAACGCCGGCGTGCACCTGTGCCACGGACTCTCCTACCCGATATCCGGGAATGTGAGGGACTACAAGCCAAAGGGCTACTCGGCGGATCACGCCCTCATTCCGCACGGTCTGTCCGTGGTGATCAGTGCCCCGGCGGTGTTTGAGTTCACCGCGCCCGCCTGTCCAGAACGCCACTTGGAGGCTGCCCAGCTGCTGGGTGCCGAGGTGAAGGGAGTTAAGAAATCGGATGCCGGCCGACTTTTGGCGGACACTGTGCGCGGGTATATGCAACGCGCCGGCATCGAAAATGGCCTCCGCGAGCTTGGATTCTCGAGCAGCGATGTGCCCGCTCTGGTCAAAGGAACCCTGCCCCAGGAGAGGATCACAAAGCTGGCGCCCAGGGCCCAGACTGAGGAGAACCTCTCGCAATTGTTCGAGAACTCCATGGAGGTCTATTAATTTGGCGGCTCGACTTACCCACGCTCAACTGGTTCGCTTGAAGAAAATTGTTAAACTAACGGATCCTCGTCTGGGAATAAGATCACACTAAAGCTTTTGGGAGTTACCAGACTATTTTTTATAAATATATATACTTGTATATGTCGAAAAAATACTATATTAATGAGCACGGATTCTATTGATAGTTGATTCTACTCCCTGGTTAAGTTTACAGTGGGTTTTTATGGGACTTTTTTAAAGTCCCCTTCAGTGTCATAAATCTTATGTCCATTCAGACAAACTTCTCTCGTTTCTCGCTCGGACAGGTATTCTTTTCGGAGTCCTCGGTTTATAGAGCTTTTAGTTTAGCTTTCAATGATGGAGAGGAGAGATTAAAGCTGGTCTTTCGGAGATAGTAAGGTGGAGTTCTTTTCTCTGTTTAATTTATTGTTTTTTTATTGTGCTCTCTTAATAAGTCTCCTACTACCTGGGTCTCTTTGCGAGAGTTCATCTTGGCAAAGCTGTTTAGATTTAAGTTTCTTCATATTAGCACCACGAAATACGATTATTATAGGGAGTTTAAGATGTTGTGGCAGCAGATTAGAAAGGGGCTCCGTTCCTGCCATAAAAAAGTAAATTCAAATGGATGTGGCGCCAAGTGCTGGAGATACTACATTTAGTTCCCGGAAACGGCCTTGCAATCGACTTCCAACAGAAAAGGTAACCCCTCTAAAGTCCCATCGCTGATTAGGATAAGGATGTCGGCCACTTAAATCGTTTATTGAACGCAGATAATATATATTCAATTTTATTGAACGGCTTGTTATGGTTAAAGTGTACGTATGTCTATTAAGTATGCATAGTAAAGATTACGATCGGTTTGGTTAAAATAATTTATTGTTTTCGGAATTGGTTTCAAAGTCAAATAAGTCAAGCGATTACTTGAGTTCGATTGGAAAAAAAGGTAATAAAAAAGACTTAACATAGTTTATGCATTAATTATTTCTCATCTCTTGATCAGATTATAAATCAGACGTCATTCTAGGGAGTCCTCTAACAGTTAGCTACACAGATCCGGATCTAAGACTCCTACTACCCTCTGCTATTACCTCCTCGTTTCGTCTCTCGTCGCTTGGAAACCTCAGTTAGTAGTTTTTGTTTTTTATTTACGTAATTTTCGCTCTGTTTGGAATTTGGCAAAATGGCACTAAATCTTCAAGATGTTCCCGATATTCTCGTAAGTACGGATATCCAGTTTGCGTGGATATGTGGGTCTGCAGGTCTGCTGGCGGCCACCTCTGCTGTTGCCACGGCATTAGGTGGGATAAGCTATTTCAGGGATGTGGGGGGATCTATCATTATTAATTTCTCCTCGCTCTCCTCTCTCTCTTATTTGGATTTAAGTATTTCTCAGTTGTTGCTTTGTTTTCTCGCATTTCGCTAATACTTTGAAGTCCCTTCCTGGTCTGTTCCTCCGTCCATTCTGCTGTGTGTGTGCTTGGTGTGTAGTCCATTGTCTGATGCGATTTTCCACTTGTTCAACTATCAATAAACTTATAAATTAGAAAAACAGCGCAACTCGTTCGACTTCCGCGGTGTCGGGGCCCGGAACTGCTGATTCTAGGGGACTTAGACCTGGTTGATCGGCGCGTACCGGTGCACCTTGGGCTGCTTAATCGCCTTGGGCTTCAGGTCCTTGCCGGTGGGCTTCACGATATCCTCGCTCAGCTTCTGGTACACGAACGAGTTCTTCGAGGCCAGCAGGGCCATGCGATAGCGCTCACCGCGCTTGCGGAGCACCACGTAGACCACGCGGGCGATGGCCAGCAGGATCATCAGGACGCAGCTGACCACGATGATCACCGGGATCAGCATGTTGTAGTTGCCGTAGTAGATGCGGCCGCGCTCGATGAAGATCTCCTCGTCATTGCTGTCGTCCGATTCGTCGCTCTCCAAGCCGAGTTTCTCTGGAAAAGGGGCGGAGATATCATGATATAGGGAATGTTTTTTCAAGTATTCAGAAAATAGAACTCACCCAGTAGGAACTTATCGCGTGTTTCGTGGGACAGATCCACCTCCTCCGCCTTGATAGCCTGATCGTGCAGCAAGGGCTTCAGCTCCTTGTTGACGAACTGGTCAAATTCCTTGTCCGACTCGCTCTTGGCCTTGGCGTTCTTCTTGGCGTCCTCGAAACGATCGTCATCGTTGTCATCATCATCGTCGTCGTCATCATCATCGTCATCGTCCTCCTCGCTCTCGTAGTCGCTGCTGTCCTCGTCCTTGTCCTCGCCGCCATTGTTAAGATCCTCCTCCGCACTGTCATTCTCTGGCTTCTTCTCGTTGGCGTTGTCCGATCCCCTCATGATCTTGTGCATGCCGCTCAGCTTGTTCTTGTCCAGCACACTCTTGTCCAGGACACTGAGCAGCTTCTCCTCGTCCTCGTCCAGCTTCTTCTCGCTCTCCTTCAGACGCTTCTCCAGCTTGGCCTCGGCACTGTCGGCCTTCTTCTCGTCCTGGAGATCAGACGACGCCTCCGCGTGCTTGCACACCTCGTGGGCGAGCGTCGCCCAGCCGGCCTGCGCCTGATTCTCCAGCTCCACAATGGTGGCATCGTCGTCCAGGTTGGCCAGCACAGGCAGGCGCTTGGGCGTCATCTGCATCTGCAGGGTGACGTAGCTGATGAAGTCCTGGAAGTCGCGGTTGCACTTCAGGGGATTGTTCGTGATGTCCAGGGAGCGCAGGTTCTTGAAGCTCTTCACGTCCGCGGAGGAGATCTTCTTGATCAGATTGCCGGAGGCATTGAAGCTGCGCAGGCTCTCGAAGAGCTTGTAGTCCTGGCCCAGCTGGCGATCGGAGAGCAGGGAGGTGAGCTCACAGTCGTTGACGTCCAGGGAGCGCAGCTGGTGCAGCGGCATGAAGAGGCGCACGGACAGGCGGCTGATGGGATTGCCCGCCAGGTTGAGCTTGGTCAGCTCTCCGTTGTCCATGAGCAGCAGGTCGTCCATGCGGGGAATCAGATTGTTGCTCAGATCCAGATCTATCAGCTTGTGCAGCCCGGTGAAGATCTCCTTGGGCAGGTGGTTGATGTTGTTCCAGGCCAGCTTCAGGGTGGTCAGATGCGGCATCGTGGAGAAGGTCTTCTGGCCCATCGGGCCGATGGCGCAGTTGGAGATGTCCAGGTAGTAGACGGTGAACTCTCCGCTGTAGCTGACGAAGCCGTCGGTGGGCAGCTGGCTCAGGCGGGGATTGTCATTGAGGCGGATCACATCCAGCTCGGAGTTCTTGAAGAACAGCATTCCCGAGATCTGGTCCAGCTCGTTGATGGACAGGTCGATGTGGCGCAGGTTCTTCAGCGTGAGGAACGAGTCCGGCTGGATCTTCTTGATGCCGTTGCCCTTCAGGTTCAGGTTGGTCAGTCCGGGCATCCGGTCGAACATGCTGTGGTGCACCTGGGCGATGGCGTTGAAGCTCAGGTCCAGCTGCTGCAGGTCCTTGGTGCCGAAGTGCAGGTCGCCGTTGAAGGTGTTGTACTTCAGGTGCAGGATGGACAGGGTGGTGCCGTTGAAGATCTCGCGGGGTAGCTCTGTCAGCGAGTTGTAGGAGAGATCCACTTCCTCGAGGGAGGTGGCCGTCTCGAACACTGTCTCGGGCAGCTTCTTCAGGCTGTTCTGACTCAGGTTGATGTACACGATATTGGTCAGCTGGGAGAAGGCCTTGGGCGTCAGCTCCACCAGGTTGTTGCGCGAGAAGTCCAGCTCCTCGATGCTGGAAGACTGCAAAGATCCAAAGATTAAAGGGACTGAAGGAGAGGAAAGCAAGCCAACCGAGTACCCACCTTCAGCAGATACTGGACGCTGGACATCACGCTCAGGTCGTTGCCCGAGATGGTGAGCATGCGCAGCTTCTTGTTCTGGACAAACGTGTCCGGATTGATAATGGCCAGACCCACATCCGTCAGGTTGACCGCGTACAGCTCGTTCAGGCCGTGGAAGGCCTCCGCGTGCAGGTACTCCAGGGTGCAGTTGGCAATCTTGATGGAAGCCACGTTCTTGAGGCCCAGATTGAAGAAGAACTTGGGTCCTAGCAGGATGGGATACTTGGGGCCCACATTGGTCACCACGACGTCCGTGATGTCCGAGCCAAACTTCTGGGTGCCTTGGTCCAGTCTGCAAGGATTATGGAAAGTTATCAAGAGTTCTATTGCCTTCGTGGGATGTCTAGGACAAACCTGCTGCAAGTCGCCACCATATAAGAGTTGACGTTGCGAGAGCACTGGCAGAATCGGGGACAGGGAACGTCCTCGCTGAACACCACCTGCTCATCGTCAGCCAGATCATCGGAGGCCTCGTCCTCTTCATCATCATCATCATCGTCCTCCTCGTCGTAGTCCTCGTAGTTAGAGTCGCTTTCGTTATCAATAGTGTTATCCTTGGTCTTTTGATCGGTGGTCTTGGCCTGAAAGATGGAATTTCGTTAGTGAATTATCACAAGCGAAGCAAGGTACATCTTCTAAAGGAACTTCTTAGGAACTATCTTCGAAGTTAGATAAAGAATAATTGGAATAGTACCTCTAGAACTTCAGAGCTAGATCGCCCTTTTATTATTGTTGGTTCAATGGTAAAGTAATTATAATTTATTGCAAATTTACCTTCGACTTCGAGGCAGAGCCGCCCTCGATGGACACCAGCTTGGGCTTGGCGGTGCTGGCCTTGCCCTTCTTGGCACTGGCCGGAGTGGTCTCCTTGTCCTCATCGAAGTAGTTGTAGTCGTCATCGTCGTAGGCATAGTTGTCGTACTCGTAGTTCTCGTCGCTATCGGTGGAGTTCTTTCCGCCGACGGAGGAGGTGGCATTCTCGCTCTTGAGCATCTTGTTGAAGTGCGGATCCTCGGCCAGGGCCTGGCTGTGCTTGGCAGCCTCCAGTAGGTCCTTCATGGCCTCCTCGCTGAAGGTCTTCTCGGTGCCCGAGGGCGTGCTCTTTTTCGCGGGGCTCTTGGTGGTGGTGGTCTCCTCGGCGGGCAGTTCCTTGACCTTGGGCGTGGAGATCTTGGGCAGGCTCTCGGCGGGACTCACCTCCTCGGCGGAGCTCAGCTCATTGTCCTTCAGATCGTCGTGGACCAAGTGGATCTTGGCTGGGAGAGAGCTGGCGTGGCTGGCGTGGATCAGCGCCAAGCTGAAGGCCAGCAGCAGGGCCAGCCTGCAAGTCGACTGGCGACCCATTCTCCGGCTGATGGGCAAACTGGAATGGAATGGACCGGGCAGAGTTGTACAGTTACAGTCACGGCGGCAACGTTACTTCCAAGAAGGTGGAAAAACAGACGACTCACACCCAGCGGAGCCGTATCTTATCGCTAATTGCCCGAGCCAGATAAGCAGATAGACGTTTATTGAATCAACACTGTTCGGGTTCGGGGGAAGTGGCCCTGCTCATGGCTGGCCTCAGAATACGAATGCGCGCGAGTTGTTTCACCCATTTCCCCGAAAATCGCGGATCTGTATGGCGAAATAGTGAGCCATGTTGACTCCCGGAGTTAGCACCTCGGCCCCCAGGGAGTTGACATCATTGGCCATGCTAATTCAGTTAGTAAACCCCTCAACGCGTCCGCCCATTTCCAAATGTTTGCTTATCGTTTAATGGCAATTGTTTCTCCCGATAAACAAGACCAAATGATTCTTCGCTTATTTTCGATCCCTTACTCAGAGTTGCGCGAAAGCACTCACATCCGTCATGTATTTCCCTCACCGAAAACCTAAATAAATGAGTAAATGTGCCATTAGCAATGCAGAGCGAAAAGTTGTCTTACTCGGAACCAGAAATCGCTGACTCTGGGTCTGAATTGGAGCCCGCCTGTCGTCAGCTGAAATCTGTGGCTTATTTATTTGTCTTTCGGTCTGTTTGCCCTTTGATTATAGTCGACGGATTCGCACACCCTAACAAACCGATTAAGTAATCACACTTGCCAAGTGCCCGGGGAATCCCCACGGAGCGTTTCTTGACGCCAATTAAGAACTCGTTTGCCAGCTCGACGCTTCTGCGAATTCCCAAATTCCTAAAATCCAGACTGTAAACGCGATTCGCTGGCTCTTGGAATGCATTTTCCACCCATTCGATGCGGATTGCGCCCCTAATGGTGGTGGCCTGTGTTTGCCTTCGTTTTCATGGCAAACAAATAAGTCGACGCAGCGGGTCCGAGCTTTGGGTATTCAATTTTGTTACCAGGGATCGCCAGAGAGCTGGAGACCCCAAGCAAATGCAAAGTGCGCAGTTAACGCGGCCAGAATATATCGCGTTTATCCAGCCAGTATACTGACAAGAATATACATATACAGATATGTACTTATATGTGACGCTGAAGACACTTACAAAAAAGATGGTAGCATTAGCTTATTAAGATCTATTTTTAAATGGTAAGAGATCTATGGGGACTTACACAGCCCCTAATTAAACATTGATTTACAAATTTCTGGAATTTCTGGCGGATACTGGGTTTTCCTATAGGTTTTCAAAGATAATTTAATTCTGTTTAAAAAAGTATTTATCTTTTTCAGGAATTTAAGATGCAGATAAGAGTTTAATAATAGAAATAAACAGGGATCAAGGTCTGTGACAATTTAATACATAAAATATTGTAATTTTTACATTTCTTAGCTGTAAATGCCTGAAGTAAAATAATGCTTATCCCCTGGAATCTCTCGCTGTGCACTCTCCTCTGCTAGAGCATCTAATTAGACGTACAAAGAGAGCTCAGAAGGCGCTTAGCCAGCTCGGTGTCGGCCGCGGATATTTTGTGTGTGGGTGTCAAGCTGAGGCTCTGGAAGTTGCAGCGGAGAAATCCCGAAGGGAAACTGCAGTCGCGAGACCGCACATTAAACGTGTTTAGGTCTCTCGGCTAACATTTCATCGAGTCACGAATGATTTTCTGAGCCAGACAGCGCTTTTGGTTTTTGGGCTGGAAGTGGCTTTGGCTTGGGCCAAGGCGCCGCCGACACGCCGACCATAATTAATTCCATTTCTGTCATTGCAGCGATATGTGTGTGCACAGATGTCCATACGAACTGGGCTACAGATATCTACGTATATATATATGGCTATATAGGTGTGTGCGGGGCGATATGTTCAAGTTTAGAGAGAAACCGGTAACTGGCACTGGCACTGGCCATACTTGTACGTGTATGCAAATAGGTTTTCCAGTCGGAAACTCGTGAGTCAACCAATTCATCATAATGCTGCCGAGATTAGCCTTAGTGGGGACACATCCGATGCGATCCCGAATAACCATATGTATCTCTCACCCTCGCTGAAAAGTAATTTAGAGTGCATTGTAGTGTCGTGCATCTAATTAGCTGGAGAGAACCCGCTTCTAGAACACTTTGACATTCGATCGAGACTCGGGCGAGATAAACCCTGATCTCCCGCCCTGTTATACTTAATGGCCCTGTACTCAACGTAACCAGATACGAAAACGCATTTCGATTTGTTCAGACTCTTTGGGGGGAAATTTATTGAAACACTTCGACAGAGTATCGCATAACCGAGCGATTTGGAATCGTGATACTAACGACGTTTTGTTAAAACGTAAACATCTATTGGGCTTGAATTTATTATTACTCCTAAAACGCTTGTTTTTCGGTGCTTATCATCGGGTTCACAGTCTGCTGCTGGCATGTGGTTTGTTTTGAATGATGGCCTTTTCCCATGGGCAGCGTCCCCAAAACCCACCATTTCTGTATCATGTTACGGACGGCAAGTGTCATGTGGATGTGGAGAGCAGCTGGGGCCATGGAGAGTCATCGATTTTGAGCAGGGGCGCAGTCGATCGGAAATTGGAAACTGAAAACTGGGTGCGACCTGCCAGTATCACCTAACTGTGGCACATAATCCCGGAGAAGAGTCGGGATTCCTCGAGATTCCTCTCTCTCGAGAGAGCAACGGTATCAGCAAGGTCAGCTCAGGTAGATTCGCCTTGACTCCGGCTCAGTGTCTCTGGCAAATACCCAGAAATACCCAAAAATAATACACATTTTTATCTCGGCTTTGTTTCTGCCAGCGTAGGTGGATAATGACCGAGCTGTCTGGGTATAAATAGCCCTCGAGAACAGGAAGTGAAACGAGAGGAGAGCCGTTTGTGTGTAGGTAGATCGCATTTTTTCTTCGGGACTCATCTGTTCCTTTTCCAGACTCATCTGTTCCTTTTCCTGAGAGGATATAGGTACGCCTGGCTGAGCGGAAATAACTTAGCTGACGACGGCTTCATTAGGGCCTCGGTGGCTCGATTTCAGGCCTGTATCTGCGGATCACGACTCAATCACACATTTGTTGACCGATTCATTAGCATCACGAGTTGCGGGATTTACGATCATGAATTCGCACGAAAAATACGCCACAGATATGGATGTTATATCCAGTTTCCCCCCATATATCATGGCTGGCCAGAGAGTATCCTATTCGGTTGACTCCATTCTGGCACATAATTTCTGCAACGTTAATTTTTGCAGCCAGTCGCCAGTTGCCAGTCGCCGGGTCGGTGTACAATGGTCAAAATTGCCCAAGGCGGTAACATAAAAAATATACTCAAAAGTATAAAAAAAATGCCGACATTTGACCACACACACACACATAAACATACACTCACACTCACTGGCTGGCAGTTAAAAAGGGGAAACTGCTGGCTCGAAAAGATGGCCAGACTGGTTTTTGGCTCGCGGCAGCTGTGTAAGCCAAGCTTGCGCGGCGGTAGCCAAAAGTCAGGCAGATGACTTTACGAGTTACGAAAATTCTTGCTAAAAGTCATTTCAATTCGCCCGTACTGGAGTATTTCCACAGAGAATTTCTACATTAAATCCAACCCGAGTTGCTTGAACTCTCTGCACGATCAAACATAAAGCCAATCGCTTCAATCACTGCGACAATAATATTATTAATCGATTCCTAAGGCCCCTGTAGTGTAGGAAATGGCAAAGCTAATCTCAGAAGGTCACTGGAGCTTAACCGCCGTATTGTTTTCGCAGCAGCTGCCAGCCAGCTTTTGCGAAAATATCTTAACTTAAGGCTGTAATCCCTTGTGATCGCTCGAACTTAAAATTTCTTCCGCTGTTAAAGTGCTTTTTGCTGTTATCGGTGGGGGGAAGTTCCCGCCTGGAAAGTCAGTTATTAAAAATGTCATAAATTTGGTCCGATTTCAGCCATTCGGCTCGGATGTTTATGTCTGCTTCCTCGCCAGCAAGTGCTCTTTGTTCGTTCCCCAGATCGAACCGTATCGTGTATATCGGGCGTATCGTATATATAGCCCCGATACTGAAGCAGGAAGCAGGGCATAAATTAAGAACCCGAGGAGCAAATGAGAAACCGGCTTTTCGCCAGGCGAGGGCGGTTCATTAGCGGTATCTGGATCGCTCCCCGCTTCCGACTCGGCATTAGAAGGCTTGCTGGGGCACGACTTTTCCCCGACCTGAAAGAAAAAGGCTTTTCATTGTTGGGGCCCCAGGGAAACCTGATTTGTTTAGTCGCCGCCGAAGTGTGATTTTAGCAACAAAAAAAAAAACACTTTTCCGACTTTGTTGCGCTAAACTTTGCACTCGACCGGGGCTTTGTCGTCGTCAACAACAAAGGCGCTTTGCCATCACGTATTGTTTATCGGTCGAGCGGGCGGTTGTGGCGTCGAATGCCTGGAATTGTCAACCCGTTGAGCCATCCATATATTTATTAAGTGTCGGGTGCTAAGCACCTAGCAATCAGCATCGAGTATTGAAATTGAGTAAGCTGCGCTGTCAAGAGGCCTGCAATCGGATTTTATAGCTATAAACAAATTACTATGCACATTTAATGGAGAAATTTCAAAACAGCATTTGTAAAAACTGGAGCGGCTTGAGAACTGTCTATAGATTATTTATAGATACTCAGACAGATACAAAATGATAATGGAAAATATTTATAAGAGATCTTATTTGAATACGCCGTACTTTAATCGTTTTAGAACAATTAAATTCTTTATATTTATCCCTTTTGAGCACATGAATCTCTGAAGCTATATATTTTTCTAAAAATAAATTGACTTTAAGTCTTCTGACTTGAGATAAAAGCATTGCAATAACCAATATAATGATTTTAGAATGTTATGATGATTAAAACATTTCCCCAGCTCAAAAAACTCTCCTGTATATTTCCAGCTGGTTTCTAAAATTACTTAAAAACCCCACCATCTTGAAGAATATTTTATTCCCTCAAGGGAATTTTTTTTAAGGGTTGCAATTACGAATTCCCCATGTTGTTGGGCTTTTGCCAACGTGGCCATCAGGCAAGTTGCAGGCCGCATTCCGAGCCGCGCACTGCCACTTGCATGGCACGTAAGCACACACACTCCTCTGAGTCACAGCCAAGAGACAAGAGTTTCTGCATTTCATTAGCTTGGCCAACGATCCAAGCCCAGACGGATACAGAGACAGAGACGGAGACGCAGACGCAGATGCAGACCCTGAACCCAAACTTTGACGCTGTGAAATCGGCTTAAGTCGGAGATCTTGAGTTATGGCCGGGCCAGAGGAAATCAAGGCGATCCCACCAAAAGGGGCTTAGCTAGCAACACCCAAAGACGAGTACGAGAACAATTGCAAAACCAGAGAAAGTTGCAGTAGCAGCAGCCCAAAATAGGGCCATTTGTCAGCTGTTTTTCGGTGCGATGACTAATGTTTTATGGCAGAAATTGATTAATGCTAATGCCGCCTCTCCCGCTCTCCCTCTCTCTGTCAGGCTTGATCGATTAGATTCAGGGTTAAGGTAAAACGTCAACGCAATGTGGGTGCGAAATATGCGGAGCGAGCGTCACGCTCAATTGGGCGGTGAAAAAGTGGAAAAGCCACACAGAGCGCCTTGCATTCGGCTTTCCCTCGAGCACCTTCCATTGCTCCCCTTCAAATCCCATTCCAGTGACATCATTGTTGGCCGAGCTGTTAAAACAATAAGGCTGGATCGTTAAATAGCTCGGAATAGTTAGCTTTTCGCTGTTTTCGTATGGCAATCATGTGTCGGACCGTCCGCAAATAACTTCTAAGCGAGCCAGAGCAAAGCAGCGATATTACGCATACGCCGCATGTGCCGACACTTAAGTTCTGTGTAAGACATCGCTCTAAACCTGAGTTTACCCACACACACACAGCATGCTGATCTCGGCAAATGTTTGACTCCCCACTTAGGCCAAGCTCCATAAAAGATGTGCTCGGCTTCAGGTATTCATAATTCACGGAGACGGAGCTCTACGTCAAATCGGATCGGATCGGAGTGGAGCCACTACCTCCGGCTAATTACCAGCCATGAAAGCAGCCAGAGCCGAGTAGAGCGGCGAGTGCTGTGACCTCATTAACTCTCGGTGGAGCGAGTCAAAGTCTCAACTGGCCCGTATTTGCTTTTGGCTCTTTATCTGTATAAATAGGTACACTGAGGTTCCTATGTGGGGCCGGCTTATGTCGCGATTAGATAATGCCGCAGTCGGGCAACTGGCGACAGTTTGACACTCTACATACTGTCTGTACATGAAAATGATTGAAAGGTCCCTACGGACCCTGTCCCTTCCGATCGCGAATGCCCTGCCCTGTGGAGTGGAGGCGAATTTGCATACAAAATCGCTTTCCAGGAATCCGCAGCACACTCCTCCGAACTGGTTGATTACGTCTGGAAAACTGAGTCGCACCTCAAAATCAAATGAACGTGTGTGTTTATTGCCCAGATCTCGGTAAAATAATTTGTGTACATTTCATTTAAATTCCAGCTTCGTGCCCGCGACAGAAAGCCAGCCAGCCAGTCAGCCAGTCAGCCAGCGGAGATGGTTATAAAAAGCGAACATTAAAATTGAAAATCGATTGGAACTGGTTCTGAATTATGCATAGAAATAAATTATTTATTTTTGGAGAACTTTTCGTGGCTGTTATCGAAGTTCGGTCGCTTGATTAATTATTGGCCGCCACTACAGGAAGCTCTGAAAACCGATTAAACACGTACACGCAAAGAAAACGGCATGAAATAAGGGTCAATCTGAGCGGATAAGGTAGGTGTCACTGCTGATATATGTGATAAGGTTGCAGTGATATTATAGGCAGTTTACATTGATTAAATCGAAGTAAAGTGATCACTGATCAGAGAGTATTATTCGTAATATTTTATTGGGTATGATAAGTAATAATTCGATCTTAACTCTTATCAAAATAAAGCCGATATAATAAGAAATCAGTTTTACCCTTAAAAAACATTTAAAACTAATCTTGTATAATAGTAAATTGTATTTCTTTTTATGATTTTACAATTTTAATATTATTAAAGATCAAAATAATGTTCTGTAAGAGCTATTTCGCTATTTTAAATGTCATATTGTTATGACAGACGATTAAGATCAATATAATTGATCTTTAAGGCGGAGAAATCGAGCTTTGCTTAATTTTTGTACGTGCACATAGGCCCATAATACGACGATTTATGCAGCGACCTTTGGAGCTGAAAAACTGGGCCCGAGTGGAGCTCAGCTTTTCCAATATTTATTCAAGCTCCGTTGCCCATCTGCCATAGCTAAAATCGAGTGCATGGCATATGCAAACTGCGATCGTGGTCGGACCTAAACTATATAGATTTATCTCTCTCTCGGTGACAGTTGGGCATGTTGGGTTTTTTGCAGCTCGGCGTTGAATTTGTTATGAAGGTGACTTCTTTTGAGCAAATGCATTACCGGTTTGTTCACCCCTTTCCCTCTCGTTCCGCCCCTCGCCACACACGGACGAGTGGCTCGAGTGTGCACTCGCATACGTATACCCCACACAGGTGTAATCCTATCTACCTGGCTGGGCTCGTGTTGGTTGCTTTTAGCTCTTGTGTTGTGTTGAAAAGCAAATGTTTTTCCTTTCGGCTCTGGGACACTGCCAGTTTTCTTTTCGGTTTCAGTGCATTTGCATTAACTGGGCTTAAGAGCGCGAAGGGGTCAGCTGATAAGATCGGTGGCGGTGTGTCTCAACCCAAAAGTATCTGCGCTTTTGCTTGCAGAACTTATCCAGATAATTGCGACTCGGTTTGAAAATTATATGTCACCACAGCGGCAACAACACACACACACGTACACTCCCTCACACACACAGGAGCAGCTGCATTTGGGGCCTGTCAGAGTGTGCGTGCTTCGTTATGTTTTTTTGTAGACGAACGGCAGGTAAAAAGCCACAGGTAGCCCGCTCACACACACACACACAGATACTGAGAGCCATGGAAAGATACGTTCGGCGAGCGAGACAACAACTTGCTTGGCTGAGAGTCACTAGCGTCGTCACGCTTCCTCTTGCACGCTCGCATGACGAAATCCCATCCCCCGCTTGCACTGCACTTTTCTTCCAGTCTTAAAGTCCCGAAATCCGAGTCCCCGACTCACGAGCGAGATACGGGATCCGCTGGAAACTCACCTTATGTACGGTCTGCGGGCAGACGACTGGTCTCTGGGGGAGCGGGGTAATCCAAGAATTGTTTTATGGTCGCTGCAAGAAACACACAATCTTTTTAGTTGGCAGGACTTTCACACCGAAGGATCGTTTGTGGGAACAGTTTTTAAGTGACTCGGACTAGTTCTCCCGCTGGTCACGTGCTCTCGTACGTTAATTGGAGTATGCTTTGTTGTTTTTGGCGTTACCGATATCGGGGGACTCGTAAGATCGCTTTCTACACTACCGCGATTTCAACACCTGTTGAAGTTCGAAATTCAACTGATCAACTGGGTACAAGAGCTCCCAAAACAGTGTGCCCAGCGGGTTTTCTGTTCATAGAGCTAAGCAGTTGTCAGGAAAAGACCGGAATTTCCCCTCCACTGCAGCTGGTCACACTGGGTGAGAACAAGATCGTAATCAAACTACGTAACTAAACGAAAACGTAATCTTGTGACGTAAAGTGTAGTAACGGAAACTTAAATTTGTATACAAATGGTTACTATTTATCTTCTTATTAGAGATAATTTGTATAATAGTTTATAACTAATTATAAATAAATGGAATTAATTAACCAAATTTATTTTGGTAGTTTTTGTACGTAGTTTTATTTATAATGTAAGGTTTTATTTTGTTTCAAACTATTCGATGATCCAATTTTAAATAATTAAATAAATTAGATAATTAGATAAATAAATTTCTGTTAAATTTGAAACCATTTGTTGTGGGATTTTAAATATTAATATAATTACGATATTAATGGTGCGTATACGTGATATATCCTTGTGCAAAAAGGTTGATAACTTTAATGGGATAAGGTGGAAAACTCTGCTCTGAACAAGCAGTGCAAGCAGAGCACTGCTTTCCCTGGTTGATTTGCTTTACCGACTGCACTGCAGCTATCGCCAATTAGCAGAACTTTTCCAAAAATAAATAAATTAACATTTTTAAGTATAAAAATATTTACCATTTATTTATATATTCTTTTTTTTAATTTTTTTTCCCGCCGAAAACGTCGAAATGAATTAATTAATTAAATTTATTTACTTGAAAATTGATAATAATAGCTACAACTAATTAACACATTCAAACATATCAAAATAATGATGAATTCTGAACAATAAAATATCTTATATAATATTTAAATTTTAATATTTGTAAATTTGAAGATATTTTAACCAAAGGAATCCGATGGATTAACTGAGAAATCACGTCAACTCTAATGGAACGGCTCTTCTGTTGATAAATAAATAAATAATATAAACAAATGAAACTTACTATTCTTTCTGCTTTATAACTACTGTTGAAATATGGTTAATAAATAATACAATCTGATAATAATACAGTTAATATTCGTATTTATAAATATAACACAGGGATATGTGGTTTACAAACTGCCGAAATCGTATCGCAAATAAATGAAAGTCTTGCT
>JAEIIF010022048.1:0-10695 GCA_018874455.1 Drosophila trapezifrons | reverse complement strand
GAAAATCCTAATTCACTTTGCGTCGTTTCAATTTGCGTCGTATTTTGTTGGAACGTATCCGCGACGCAAAGCGAGGGATAGGTGTATTATCCTAATTTTACAACTTAATTCGTTTGAAAACATGTATTTAAATATAAACAAATATTTTCAAATCCTTAAATCCCCTAAATTATGGCTTGTTTTCTTTAATTTCCTTATTAACAACCAATTAAATTGACTTAAGTGATATCAACCATTTGAAAAAAGATTTTCGTGTAGAAGTCATGTGCTGTTCCTCAAAAGAAAAGATAAATGGACACGTTTCAGAAGATGTATTCCCCACGATATAAATGTCAACTATAAATTTGTGTCGTAAGGCGATCAAAGCTCTTTCCACCTACTTAAATTAACCTCAAGAGAAGCATGAAGGCGCTCACAGATATTCGCACCCCAATGTGTGCCTGAATTTAGATTTTGATATTAATTTATTTTTGTTTTATTTTGCAAAATCACCGGAAACAGCAGCAGCAGCAAAATGGAATTTATGGATAGTTGTCGGTTGCGGCGTATAAACAATGCAACAACTTGTATATTTTTAGTGGCATAATTATGGCATGGATTTATGGCCGCCACAACAACGCATACACACTTTGCCGCGTGTATTAAAGACCATAATAATCTGGGGGTAATCTTTGTCGGAAGATTAATGCGGCCAGCCAGAGAGTGGCTAATGTCCGAGCGCTTTTAACAAAATTATCAATTCAAAGTGGGCGCCGCTTTAAATATAAATCTGCTCTATATATTCTAACGGGAGTTGAGAAAATAAATAGAAAACGTACAGTGCGTTTCATTTCGGATGGGATAAAGTCCTAGATTCTAGATCCCGAATGAGCACATAGTGACCATTTCAGCTCCCAGACATCTTTCCTTAAAGTTTTGCTGAGTGAGCTTTTTGAGAAAGCTTACAAAAACACATTTCATGATTTTTTTTATTATTTTTTTTTTATTATAAAGAAATACGTAAGCAAAACCTACATCAAGATCTGCGTACTATACAAAAAACATATTTACGATTCGTATGGCTTTCGTTTCTCAATTTCTTTCCTGAATTGAATGTAAGAATGGGTTTTCTTGTCAGGCTCCTGGCTTGACTTTCGGTGCCCGCCCCTGATTTATTCTAAATGTTTATATTAAATTCTTTTAACCTATGATGGCTTATAAATATTATTTATTCTATTCAATAGCTAAATATTGTACATTTTAAAAATTCATCTCATCATTTCACTAATAGTTTCGAATCGCACCGTCTCCATGCTCAATAAAATAAAAGAATATTTAATATTTTCCGCTGAGGCTTATTTGTCCACTTGATCTCACACTTGTTGCTCATAAAAAATGCCTTTTTAAATATGTCTGTCTGGGGAAATATATTCCGTACACTATTCTATATTGTATTATTCGACGGCGTGGGTTGAGTTAGAATCGGTTCGTTTGGTTGGAGCGTGGCCAAGTTATGCACTTCTTGACGCCGAACCAAAAATAAATCGCGACGTAGGAATAAAAACAAAATAAAATTGATATGTGCATATAGTAGGTATAAAGATGTGTGTGAATCTGCGGGAGATATAGTTGTCCGATAAACCAAGAGGCAACGCACAACGTCCACCCAGGCGATAGGATAGCAAATTAATTTGACATGATTTCTGATGATGTATTAAATGGTTTTAGATGGTGTGTAGATGATGATGCTGTTCACCTGTGTGAAGTGAATTACGCGGCAAACTATTTGTTTGTCATTTTATGGTTATTAATTAAGGAACTTGGTCGTAGGAAATCTTGAAAAATTGTATACATTTTAAGAAATAAATTTAAATGATAATAGAGCAATGCCAAAATTATTTAAAGAATTTCTATTATTAGTTTAATATTTTTTAACTCGAATATTTAGTTTAGTTTATTACAAACCTGTATTCTACCAAAGATATTCCATATAGAATTTGTTTTTTGTATTTATTTAAGTTTTCCTATACTGGTTAAATAAACTACCGCTTGTTCACTGGGGAGAACTCAGTTTCTTGGCCAAATTCCGACTACGTCTTGGTTCATTTTGGCCTGATGATGGGTTTTGACGGCCTTTTAGCTAATGAACTTTGGGAGGCAGTGGCAGCTATAGAAGCAGCAGCCAAGACCAGTCGCAGCAGCAGCAGCATAATAAGCTATTATGATGCCTGAGCTGAGCTGCACAAGCCTCGATGTGTGGTAGCTCCTTGGGGCCATGGAATATGGAATTAAGCAATGTCCATTTAGCATTTGAAAGGCTCACGTTTGACCCAGTGTGTGTGTTTGTGTGTGAGTGTGCGTGCATGCTGCGCAAGGCTTTCAACAATATTCTTCCCACCTTGCTCCACCTCGCCACCACACACACGTGCGCCAATTTGTATGCAAGCCTCGGCGCCTCTCGGTGGCTCCTTTGGATCCTTCACTCTACTCCTTGGCTCCTTTGGCTTGCAGCACGTCGCTAAACGATTGCGCTCTCGAGTGCAATGAGGTCGCTACTCCTGCTCCTCGTCCTGTTCCAGCGTCCCCGGAACAGCTGCTAACCCGTTTAAAGAGCGCTCCGTAGAGATCAGAGGGCTCTGGCGGCTAGGTCAGCACATTGGGTTGCCCCATCAGTCCGCTAATTGCGTTTGCGCAGACCAATTAGCCAGCCATCCAGCTGTGATATAAGCCACGAACTTGGTTCTGGGCTAACAAAATGGTTAGGTTGCTATAGAAATAATATTATTTTAGATACAAATAAATATTATAGAAGAAATATATATGATAGTAAATATTCTCAGCTTATTGTTGTACGTTTTTAAACATATATTTTTATGTTTAAATCACTTCAACTTAAGACTATGGTTTTTCCCTAGATTAATTGATAGAACTAGGTCTTATAAAAAGGGTGTATTATCTTTAAAATGCACTTTAAAACATTAAATTAATTAATAAAATGATGTTTTAAAGTCAACTGTACTTGGAAATGACTGCTTAATTTTTCGCAGTGAACGAAATGGGACTAATAAAACTTTAATGATCTGTTTTCCCAACTTGTGGCAGCGCCGAAAGAATAACTGAGAAGTTAGTCTCCTTTTTTTTTGGGAATCACGTGTAAATATTTTCGCACAACTGCAGTCGAGCGTAATGTATTTAGCAGTACGTGCCGCTACTGCCGCAACTCCAGTTAGCAGCGAGAGCGCTTTGCCAATCGCAATTTGAAGTTATAATTTATTTAAGCATCCATTAAGGTGCACATATTGATGATCCCAGCCAGGATGTTTCCCCCAGCTCGGGAGAGAAGAGCCACTTGCCAAGAAGATGTTCCTGCTCGAGCTGAGTGCAATTGCTACCTCGACAACGCCCGGGCAATTACTTTTGAATTATTTGGCTTAATAGAAATTCAGCGAGCGTGCCGTGTTTGTCTTGTTCCAGCCATTACCCCCACTTCTGGAACTCGAACTCCCCACTCTCTATTTTTTCCTGTTAGTCCCAGGACTCACTTTGATTTTCATAAGTAAATGTTGGTCCAGCTTCGTCGTTCGCCTAGCCAAAAACCTAACGAACTTGTCTCCAGAGGAACCTGGGGGTTTAGGGAGGGAGATGAGATGCGGAGCCAGGGGATAGCGCGTTGAGCGCCTTTGAGAATCGATTATGAATTATTTGGCTGGCCGAAATGACTTATAAGACACAAAAGAGGCCAAAAGACGCACAATGGCCAAGCCAAGACACCACACACGGCTGGGGCAAGTTATCATTGTTGCACGTTCTGTTATTCTTGTTTTTTTTTAAGGCAGAAAGAATGCTTAAGGGCTGCGTGATAAATTCACTGCTTTGTCCTGCGGCCAACGGATACTCCTGGCTGCCTTTTGTTGCCATTTTGACACTAATAAATTGAACAAAGAAAAAACCGCACATAACTAAAGCAAAGATGGAAAAAAATATTGATATTAATTTTCGCACACATTCCTGCCCCGGTGATTTATGCCCCACATTTTGATGAATTTTCAATTTCAATTTCAAACATGCCATAATTTATGCTCGAATAACATTTACTTACAATGAAATTTAATTTTTCCTTTTCCCCACTCTCTTCTCTTTTTGCTTTCAGGTAAGTTTGCACTACGACGAAAAAGAAAACGTAAGTTGAAATCATTTTTGGCCATTAATTTATTTATTAATTACCTCGAGGGGATGGCAAACAGAAAGCAGAAAGCGAGCAACTTCCTGGCCATTTCCGTGAAACCTTTTAAATAATTAATAATGCGCAACGTAATCGATTTTCATATAAATTGAGATTTATTTCGCCCGTCCGACGAAAAGCCACCAGAAACAACACAAGAAGAGCTAATTTATTTTCCCCAGTTGCGCATTTTTATAGTGCAATTATCACGCCCCCCAATTCACGTTCACATCCAGGATAAAAATCCTATAAATTAGTTAAACAAGCCGAAAAGCGAGGGAAGCGACCCTAACTACTTCTATTTGGACAGTTGATTAATCGACAAACGCATTATGTTTTCCTAATGTCTTTTCCCAAACTCACCCAAATGGGGATGGGACGGGAGTGTGTGGGCTTGGGTTCTGGGGTCTGGGGCCTTTTGTTTCTCTTGTTGCGGGTAACCGATGCCCAATTAAGTCGTTGCTCAAAGTGTCATCAATAGGCCCCACAATTGGAAATTAATTGCCAGCAAATTTGCCCTACAACTTGTCTAGGTATCATTTGCCACAAAGAGCAGCAGATAAACGATCTATTAGGTCGAGAGTTTGGTTTTTTTTTGTCCGCCTTCCTTCGTTTTTTTTGTGCTCTATTAGGTTTCACCTACTTAGCGCTCGCTCGTCTCTTCCCCACATCTTGAAAAACTTTTTCCCTCAGAGATAGTTTCCTGGCAGTTTCTGCCCTTAATTGTTTCAACTTCAAAGTTAATTTTATTCGGATTAAAGTGAAGTGTATGCATTGCCTCCTTTCATCCAAAAATGCAGTTGTCATAAATCTTTTTGTGGCTTTAGAGGAAAATAAAAATGGGTGGAAAAGGGGAAAAGCGTCATGGCGCTGTCTTCTTTTTTGCGTGTATGCAATGGTTGATAGTTTAAATGACTTATCCGAGGGTGGATAGTAGGGTTAGTACTATTATAATAATATTTTGCTGGAACCACTGATTACATAGGGGGCTGATTTATTCAATTACTTTTGATTTTAACTAATATTTAGTTTTATTCTTTTAATACTTAATAAATTTTTCTGTGATAACCTTAGAGACAACCCTCTCCAAAGTGGCTTTTCCTCCTCGCCGCCTCCGCCTCCCATTTGCCCCCTTCTTCAATTGCAGTGGCGTCGTGTCTGCCCCACCGGTTCGCTTTCCGTCACTTTTATTTCTCTCTCTGTTTCGCCTTTTACTCAATTATGAAAAGAAATTATTAAGTGCGAGCTGCGCTAAATTAGCGCGCAATTGAGTGTGGCCAGGAGGGGTCGGAAAAGCGGAAAAAGGTAGAGTGGGGGTGTATAATATAAGGCAGACGAGACTTTTCCCTGCCTGTGATGCGTGTGCAGTGTCTTTGGTTTTCTTTGGGAACACTGCAAAAAATATTAAAGTTATTTTACTTAAATAAAAAGGAGATACGAGTATATCTTTGAAATTTTGCAGAAAATGTTCAGGTTCAGGAGCTTATAAGTAATCTTTCAGGAGCTTATAAGTAATCTTTCGTTCTTTCAAACGAAGTAATAGTTTAAATGTGATCAATCTCTATTTTTGTTTTCCAACGATATAGTTCAGGATCAAATTCTTTAATGCTAGTGGAAAATAATTCCGTAAATACAATTTTCAAGCTTCCCCAGCTATGATTTTTCGTAGGCTTATACTTTAAGATTCCTCAAATATTAGTGAATATTATTTTACAGTGCATAAGTGGCCTGTCAGCCTGTGGCCTGTGTTGCCTGTTGGCTCATAATTTTTGCCACATTTCTAGCCAGACTCTGCCACACGTACAAGCTGCCACAGGCCAGAGGCGCGGCAACGGAGGGGGTTTAGGGCCATAGCATGTTATAAATGGCGCATATTTTGTGCATTTCATTTGCGTGATTTGCCAGCCAAAATGTAGCATTTTCCTAGTGAGCTTCGAGCTCCATGCAAGAGAAATGTCTCTGCATTGTCCCACCGAAGGGAAGATATATACCCTGACTGCCTGCCTGGCCTGCCTACCTTCCGACTGCCGCCTGACGGATGATGATGATAATTCCGGGAGGCGAGTGTGGAGTACCGGGAACTGGGACGAAACTGACAGACGGCCCAGGCAAAGGCACTTTTGCATCCAATGCTTACCATCCAACAGGTGGCAGTTTGGCCACAGCTACTTAGTTGGGAATACTGGGGATTTCTCTGCATTCTGCTTGGACGTCTGCCAAATTGCATTGTCTGCTGTCTCTCTCCGTATCCGTGTGACTCGACTCTCATCGCTCCGGGTTATCAGAGCGAGCCAAGATGGATGTTTAATTGACCGCAAATAGAAACTATAAATTATGCCAACGAAAGATCCCACTCTGACTGCCGTTTTCTACACATTTCAAATACAGATTCTACCGTTTCTAATGGGAAAATTGCCTTAATGAGGTACGAGATTCAGCGGTGGAAAAAAATCATACGGCTGGGTTCGTTATTAGTCACAGCGAGTGTGGAAATTGACAATTCCGGTGGATTTAGGTATATATTCTTTTAATTTAATAAGTAAACATTATAAAGTTGCAGACTTACTATTATAATTCTTTAAAAAAGAAGCAGAAGTACCCTTTCTGAGCTGATCTTTGAGGTGATAAGAAAGTTTAGTGGGAAATACTGATAAGTCTATGGATTTAGCATATTAACTAAAACTCATTCTGTAACTAGTTTTAATTTCAATACAAAAATGTCACCGTAAACAACCTAACAATAATAAATAAAGCGTTATCCTTTCAAGTACGAATAATTTATTTTCCCTGAGCTTAATTTACTGTGTATTTCCCTCGAGTATTACGACTTTTCTCCAAGTCCAAAATCAACACAAACTTTGCCCAAATTCTGCGGGCAAATAAACAAAAGACAGACCCCAAACGCAGCACAAAATCCACTTGGAAGACGTGCCCCAACTCAAGAGACAGTGATCATCAGAACTCAGAAACCAAGACAGAGACAGATCCAGATACATCTCCTGATCTCACATTCACAAAAAGACCTCCTCGTCAGCTAAATATTTATTCATGAGCCAGAGATCAACATTTGATCATCAGAGATTCCAAGGAACTGGGTACTGGGGAAATTGCACAATCCTCAAAAACGAAGCTAAAATATTCACTAGATCTTTTCGTCAAATGGAATATGAGAGCAGCTTTGAGGGTTCTGTTGAATAAAAGGTGATGCCTAATGCCTGATGTCTGGCGATTACATTTGCAGTTCGTGTTGATTTGCATGTTCGTTCTCTCACTCCGCTGATCGTGTTTATTATGCGATTCAGCAGACCAAAACATTAGCAATCTAAATACACAACATATATTCCAAACCATCAGCAAACTGAAATAGTGGGAGAGTAAACAAATAGGCGAACACGAAAACCTTGTAAAATTCCATGATGTGTATCTTGAGGAGACTCTTTCTTCCATCACCAGCTGCAAGTCATAGCTGACTCAACTCCCCTAATTAAAAGCATGTGTTTATGAATTACTTTTAAGACGATTACTTATTCCCTGCTGTGTTTAGAACTTACTGAATGGGAAAGGGAAGGTAATTGGAACTTTTAAACACAATTTCTTGAAGAATAAAAGCTAAAGTTTTGCTTGCTTGCTTTACCTTCAAGTAATAATAGATGTTATTAGAGCGTATAATATTATTTTTGCTTGACAAACTCCATGTGTTCTAGAACCTTACGATTGCCAAATTGGTGACCAATTCATTAGATTTATGTGTCACTGCAAATCTGCGGCTTGCCACACATTTTGCGGCTTTCGAGTTGGCCTGAGCAGTTACTCGCAGATGTGGCAACCCAGAAAGCCAGTCAGTCAGCGAGTCAGTTAGTCAAGTCTAGAAATCCACATTTAATAATATTTCAAGAGCTTTCAAGTTTGATTACTTAGCTGATTCCAAGTGACACGGATACGCGCTAAGTGCCTTCAATTGCTGTCGATCTTGGTAACGCGACTCGGATCTCAATTTAAAAACAAAGAGACAAGTCTGATATATGAGACCCCTTCGTTTCGCGATCCAACTATATATTTCCGCTGCAATTCAATTATGACAAATTTAGTTGATGAACTCTGGGTGTGTGTGTTTGTGTGTGTTAATTACGCTCCTTGTCATTTGCAGGCGGACAACCCGCTGACAGGACAATTTTAAAGCCTTCATAACTTTTCCAACGGATCTCTATCCAAAATCTCGACTGAACTTACGCGCTTTTCCACCGCGCCGCCCTCTCACCCGCCATGTGTGCATGAGTTTTTCACATTGTTTGGCATTTTATGAGCGTGAAATTAAATTAATTAAAACTATACGACGTCCCGTACACACACGCGCTCTATGGAGAGACAGAGTGAGAGCTGAAACGCTGTCGGAGGCGTGTCAAACTTGGGCGTATAACCAATTTTGTGCTGCAGGAACGTTTACCGTGTGAGCCAACTAGCTTGCTGTCTGTCCTGATTTTACCCGTATCCTGCGTGTGCAGGGAAGACTTATTTTACAGGTCTTTTCTACGGCACCTTTATTGGGAATTACAGAAAAATATTTACGTGCAGAATAGACAGTTAATATTAAGTGATACAAGACCTAAATTACAGACTAGTCTAAAGTTGATACCTGATTTTAAAGCTCAGTAATAGAAAAATTAGAAAATTTTTTTTTCCATTTAAAATTGAAGGTATATTTATTAGATTCGTTCAGCATCTTTATCAGAATATTAGCTAGTTCTTATGACATAGTTCTTATCACATAATTGTAAGTTAATTAATAATTAATTAATTTTTCAGTGCCTTGAAATAGTTTAAAATATGTTTTAAAGGAGGAATTTGTCCCCACAAGTAAATGTTGGTACTGAATTGTTCAGATTAAAATATAAAATGCTCTTTAAAATGAAAGGAACCGAGTCCTGCAACTGAATATTTCCCAAATTATAGGTCCAGTCGCAACTTAATACTTACTCAAACGAAATGGCCACATAATTTCTGCGTTGACTTTTTTCCAGTTCAAGTTACATGCATTCAGGCCCACTTTCCAGAGCCAAATGAAAGGCTTATATTTACCATTCAGCCCGGGGCTTAAGTTTCAGTTCGAATAAAAATGAAAAATATTAAGAGATATATAGAACAGAAGCCGGACAACTAATTGCTGATATCTGTGCGTGGCAAGGACTAAGCTGCTACTGCTGGCCGCTTTCACAAGCGCACGAGTATTTGTGCAGGATGTCAAAGGTGCAACAACTAAAACGCTGACCATTCAACACGTCAACGGCGGCTTAACTTGTTGCAACTACTGCTAGCTGGCAAACAGGGAGGCCAAAAGCCAAGGGCTTAGCTGTCCGACAGAGTTACACCTGCAGCTGACCATTCATTCGACCTGTGGCTTATGCCCTCGGCGCTGAGGTGTCCTGATCAAAAAAGGTCCTGGTCTTGCGCTGGCCCCAAAAGGGCTGACTCATAAATTATGTAGAACGTGAAAATGCAGCCAGGTTAAACACGTTTTCTGTCAATTTAATTTGTAATTAGTCACGGCGCTCATTTAAAAGCCCCGTCCAGGGAGCTGCTGGTTCTGGCCAGCTTCTTGGCTTTAATTGAAATTGGCAGCTGCTAAACCCGCAGCCCAAAAGCCAGCTACTTGCACGTGATTACCTTGCTAATTATTGTGTGAGGCTCCGAGGAGAGTGGAGCACGACCCAAGTGTCATCATCCATCTCCGCCAGAGTTCGGGCCCAAGGGCCGCCGTCGCTGCCGCCTCAGGTGCCGGGTGACTCTACGTGCCGCAAAATTCACTTAGACCTGTCTCTCCTCTCTCTGCCATTGCATTGAGTCGCCTCTATTAATAGTCGCATGCTAATCAGACATTAAACATGATTCCGCTTCTTCAATTTGCATTCGACGGCCAGTTGGTCATCGTATTTATTTTACGGACAATACAATGGGTCTCCCTTTTACACGTACTCAGAGCGAAATCTACTGTCTAGGTGACTCAAGCCTCTAATATATGGGAAAACTTGGCTTAAAAAAATGTTTAAGCTTTATAATTAATTCATGAGTGTTTTATTATGAGAATTTATCGTTTTAATTATAAAGAATTTGTCTAACATCGCTGGAGAGGTGGTTAAAATGGCATTTTTATTGTTTTTTTTATGGATCACTAAACATTTAAGTTCTCAAAGATATCCCAGTAGCTAAGTATCTGTTGAGATTCATATTTAAGCTACCGCTTTTTAAATTAATCAAGGTATTCATCACAGCACTCCATTAAATTGGTATTTCATATCTGTATAATATTATTTATTGTGGAAGGCGTCAATAATTGTCTGTAATAGCCATTATTTATTTATTTATTTTGACCCTGGTTCCCAAAAACCTTTTATTAGTTAAGAACTGCCTTAAAAAAATACATAACTTGGAAAATGGTCAAAAATAAATAAAAACAAGAAAGGAAGCTAACTTCGGTAAACCGAAGTTTGTATACCCTT
>JAEIIF010022045.1:0-10900 GCA_018874455.1 Drosophila trapezifrons | reverse complement strand
AAATCCTATGGTTGCTGTCAAGCTTCTAATGAAAACTCTAATTAATGAAAACTTGTGCCTGTATCATAAGGCTATTAGGAATTACAACAATTTTAATATTATTATTGTTTAATACTCAAAGGGGTAAGGAATTTTGTTTTTGGATAATTTACGTAATTTCTAATTTTTTTTAAACACCTTCAATGCCAGATGTGTCAATATTTCGGTTGTTCCATTTGCGAATTATTAGCACTTTAAGATATAGTAAAAATTGATGGAATAAATGAAGAATTCCTAATAATTCGTTTCAGAATAGTCTTTATTGTTTTAAAGAAAAACTATTCCCTATAAAATGGCGAAAAAAGTTTCTCTTCCTTTAAATAAAGCCAAGTTCTTCCCAAGTCACTCCCTTTATTTCTCTTAGTGTCCTATCCTCCATCTGCAGCTGGCGATGGCCCCATAAATCAGCTGCCTGCGGGCAGTTCATCATCATCATCATTATCGCGGAGCCCGCGCCAAATGAGCGATTCCCCATCTGGACTCTGGATCCTGGACGCTCGACTCCCGAAAATTAGTTGCGTTGCGCGCATGAATGTCACCATTTCTGTCGCTCAATTTGCTACACAAATTATAAACACCAAATGGAAATTGTAATAAAAAATGTGACAGAAACACGGACCCTGGTGGTGGTCGCCCCGGGTGCTCGCTCCTTGAAGTACTATACATAGTCCCCCAGCCGATCCGTAGAAAGGGTGGGCAGGCGCTCGGCCGTTTTGGCCAACTTAAACTTTGGCGAAATTGAAATGCCGCTGGCTTATTTAAGCATTTATTTCGGCGACGGACAACGAGGCGGAAAGTCAATAATGAATAAACTTCCCCAAGCAGCCGTGGCGGCTTTAAGAGTCAGCGGCGGCTAACTGTAATAAAATTCGCATAAAAATCATTTCGCCACAGCTTTAGCTGCTTGGGCCAAAAAAAAGGAAAGGAAAAGCAGCATGTTGACCGACTTCAAGCTGCGTCACAGGACAATGGGTGATGGAAAAAATATATATAGAAAAAACAAGAGGGAACTTTTGGTCCACTTAAAGTTTCGCTTTTTTTCTGACGGTCTGAAGAGATTTAGGTGGCCGCTCGGAGAAAAAAAGAGAACAATATCTTTTTTTCAGTTCGTTTTCCTTTTTCAGGCAGACTAATCATTAGGGAATTATTATTATTGAAGCATTTGGCTTGAAAAACAGTCACTTTTATGGGTAAAAGGCAGTCTATTATTAAAATTAACTAAGATATATATTTATGTTTAGTTTGGCAAATAAAAGAATTTAAATTTTTATATTTTCCTAGCATTCCTCTCCAGAAATCAGTCGAAACTTTCCCACTGCGACCACTGTGCTGAGTGTCATCTATTGCCATTGCAGCTTGCGTTGGCAAGTGGCCCAGAGCTTCTGGCCAAGCCAAGTTGGTTTCGGCCTGGCCGAGAGCGAGAGTTCGTGATGTCGCGCCTATCACAACCAATTTACTAACGAAGCAGATAAATCCAATTTCTGGGCGACAGCGGCTTAGCTTGCAGCAGGAAAAAGAGAAAATAAATAAGTAAAAATAACGAGAAGAGCACTTCCTATCGCTGGGGACAATTTCCGGTTCCGGTTGGCCGGCGCTTCGCAATAATGCGGCGAGGGCGGCCGCCCAGTTTATTAAGCCAATCAGCGAGTTTATTAGACTCTTAAAGCGTTTAGCACTAGTCGCTGTTAGCTGGTCGATGGCTTTTAAGCAGCGGTTTGGTCTCCTTTGATGCCTTTGTGCGGTGCCAACTTTGATCTGACTTTAAATTAATTAAATGAAGTAATTACAAAGTGCGAGCGCCAAGAAGGAAGCACTCAGGCAGATTGGAATGCGGTTGCCGAGATGAATTCCGGCTTGGCTTTCTAGAAAAACACCTTTGGCAGGAAACAGCAACAGCAGCGGCAGCCGACAAAGAGAAGTTGCACAGCCGCAGGGAGCTGAATAACTGCAAGGATTGTGCCAGGATCCTTCCCCCTCTAGTTGCCAGTTCATTGCAGAGAATTTTAATCAATTGCAGTCGGCAGGGCAACACAAAGCCATGGCTAAGACAGCTGCTGCTCCTTGACCGAACGGAGCCGGGGCCTGCGTCCACCAAAGACATTTTAATTTCTGCTACAGTCATTCATTATTGTTTGCTCCGGATTTGCCAGTGAGTTATTATGCAAGTTGCAAACAAAAGTATTTCTGATACTAAGTAAGAGCGAGGAGCAACACATGGCCTGGACATGGCACATTTATATTTTCGGGGCCGAGGCATGGAAGAATGGAAAGTTTTAAATTAAATTTCATCTCTGGAAGGGCTGCTACTATGCGTGCGAAGGCCAAGATGCACCAGCTGCAGTCTGACCCAAATTCTGGGCCAAGTTCTCTTCTCCTCGTTGGGAAGCCCCTCTCGAAGGCTAGATAGATGTACGGCCCTTGAAGCCCTGCCAAGTGAGTGACTTTCCATCGGTTTTGGCTCTTTAGGGTCTTTGGGCCTTTGAATTTTTGTGTGGAAAAAGTATTTCATCAATTTAAATCACTAAACGGGAATAAATTCTATGCTAGATAATGATACCTTTTTTTAGTAGAATTTCCCTTCACTTTAAGCCGCCTTGTAACAGTCTGTCTCAGTCTGAAATCAAATAGCGCCTCTGGGCGGGTGCTGACTTCCATCATAATACAATTTTTATAATTTAATCAAGCTGAGAGCTGCATGGCATCATCGCCATCGGCCGGATGTGCAAATAAAAATAAGTGCGACAATAAAACAAAAGCCAAACAGAAGCGATGCCGTGTGAGTGGAGATTAACAATGGAGGCGTCGCAGTTTTTACGACCCAAGTGCGACGATGTCCCGATGCGATGGCATCCTCCATGGCACGCATTTGTCATACACTTTTCGGGGCAATAAAAGGATTCCTCCGGTCTGCCATAAAGAATCTCTCAGATACTCGGCGTGTTTTAAAAGAGCTCGCTCTTTGAGGCCTCGCCGGGTCATAAATCTATTAATTTTCATTGCGCAATTACCAGAGGCGAGTGTCGGGAGGTCAGCACATATATAGTAGCTAATTACACGACACTCGATCAATCAGAGACCTAGAGAGAGGTCCCCTGAATGCGGTGATTAATTGCCCGAATGGACGCATACAAATTTATCATATAAATATTAAAGGCCCCTTCGATCCCGGGCACGTGTGGGCACAGTTCGACAGTTTAATCCCCTCTCGCACAGGGCATATATGCGGCGTGTTTTTGCTTCAAACATTTGATACCCATGAATATTTTAAAAGCGTTTCGAAAATTGCTAACAAAACAGAAACAGAGACAGGAGCACACGGAACCCGGGCGGAAATAAATGCAATACATTTGAATAAACAGGCTTACACATACTTAAACAAATGCACATGTTACAATACACATTTTGGGGTATCAGCAAGGACACGCGCGTGTGTCTGTGTGTGTCTGTGTGTGGGCCTTGTCAACCACTTGTTATTTCCAGGATGAGAAGGATGTTTGCTGCTGCTCTACTCAGTGCTGCTTACAATTTATATCCGATTTTAATATTGAATTTCTCCCTGCTAAGTCAAAGCCAAATGAACTTTGTTGTTTTGCTTTGTTCGAGCGGAATTGGCAAAAGGGATTTTTAGCCCGATTTCGTTGGCAAGGCAACTCTCGGGAACAAGGATTATCTGGCAGTGTACGCACTCAAACCGGGCATAGAGAGAATGGAAATAAATAAATAGGAATTGTGACTGGAAAAGGCTTCATATTATTTACTATCTAGGGAAGCATTATAAGTCTCTAGGGGAAATAATAATAATATTTAGGGTTTACTTAGATTGTTTTTGACTCTTTTGAGAACAATTACTGTTGTCAATACTACAATATTATTTATAATATCTATCAGTTTTTGATAAACCTTAAATTTATATCATTTATATATTTATTTACAATTTCTAAGAATTTATTCTAGCTAAGTAAACCCGTACTGAAGGTTCTAAAGATGTTTAGTTTCTTGAAAAAGGTTTATTTTAATTCGTTTTAGAATGAATTCCTTTCTTCAAGTGCATGTAAAAAAAGCCTATGACAAAAACAAGGATTATAGACTGAAACTGATACTCTTAGCCCTTTTTTCCCTCTGTGTTGCCGTGTGGAAAATCTACGGTTGTCGTAGGGAAATCGCAATCGGATATGATTTATAAAACATTTATTCACGGGCCCGACAATGGCCTAACAAGCTCAATCATCGTGCCTACTTACTTCCGATATATCTAAATCGGACCGATAATGTTCACATGGGCGAGCAGGGCAGTCAGTCAGTCAGTCAGTCGCGTTGCCAACGAAATTTGACTAATTAAAGCGGGATATATGAATAGGGAAGGATACATATGTGTGTGGGGCGTGCATGGTGTGCCTTTCAAAGGAACAACTTGCTCACGTAATTGCCGGAGAAATCTAATCAGACTTTCTGATGTTGTGTGCTGCCATTAGGGTCATGTGTGTGTGCGGGGCTTTTCCGGGGAAAGGCGGAGAAAACTTCTCGCATGCTCGGGCCCACGCACAAAATGGAAATGCATAAATCAAATTGTTAGAGATTGGTAACCAAGCAGAGATAAACGCGTATTATTATGCCGTCAGATGGGGAGAGGCGAGAGGTTCTCGGTTCGAGGTTCGAGGCCTTACCCGCTGATTCATGTTTCTTATCATCCATCAATCAATCGGCAGGCGAGGATATTGTGCCATTATTAATAGTCTCAGTCTCAGTCCCAGTCCCAGTTACAGTACCAGTTCCATTCCCTGCCAGGGATATGTGCTGCCAGTATTTAAGCGGCTCGAGGCTCTAGGACCTGTGCTGCCGCCTGACTCTCTCCTTTTGCTGCTGAAAACTTGCGAAACAATTTATCGAGCGGAACTCAAACACACAAATAAGTGGGCAAAGTACACACACTAAGAGGCCAGTGCATGTGTGCCAGGGTGGCTTCCAAAAATATATTTTAGAGCTTCAACTTAAGCCCCTTGAATGGGTTATTTGAATAAAAACTTCCTACTGGCAAGCAAAGTAATATAAAACATATAATAAAGTGATAAATAATTAAAATAAATTATAAATAATTATGAATATAGACAACTCTTAAAACAAAATTCATAAAAAATGTTTAATTCCACTTTTAAGGCTCTAAATTATTATTATTTAAGTGAAAACGTAAATTAAAATATTTTAAAACAGATATTAATCAAGTTTAGGTAGTTTTTTAGGTAAACAAATATTTTAAGCATATAATAACATTTTAAAAAATACATTTTTATTGTGTTTTGTCTTTAAAAGATTGTAATTAAGTTAAATATGTGCAACTAGAGGCAAAACTACCCATAATATTCGATAAATCAACTGTTAAAACTGATTACATCAACCCCAACCCTTATATAAGCTTACTTACCTCAAAGAAACCACTCAAAAATCCCCAAAACTATATGAAGTGCCACCCTAATGTACACAGGATGCAAATGGATGACGACAAGACAGCCCAAAAGGCGTTGTGTTGGCACAACTGGAAAAACTTTGCCCGGGCATCAGAATGCCGAGTGCAAGGCGCAGATATTGTGGGCGATCGAGGGGGGGGAAAAGGCAAGCGGAAAGTCGGAAAAGCAGCGGTGGAAACCCCACAGACAGGCAGACGCAAGTATTGTCCTCGTGGCCGGGCCCAAACCCAGGCTGGGCCACTTGGCGCATTCCAGACGAGTGAAAACTTGATAAACTGGGTCAACCCACGGGCTGGGTACCGTACTTTCGCCTTAATCGGTGGCCCACTGTGCTTATGCATGAAAATCAATCTAAATGCAGGCCGCAAAGCTGGGCCCGGACCTGGATTCCAATTAATGCATTTAACGCTTTAAGCAACAGCTGCAATATGGAGTGCCCACCTCTGCGTTTCCCCCTTCACAATTAGGTGTCAGAGCGAAATCTGACTCCAAACCACAGCCATTTCCAATCAGCCGCAAGTCGTGATTCAATTTGTGCATTTAGCCAAGGGAAATAATGGGTTAAGTTGTCAGGGATAGCTGATCCCTCAGAAAGTAATCGAGATTATAGATTTACTAACAACTATCCATAAATTTAAGCTGGCTAAGCTTAAGCTCTCTTTTAATAAATGCCAGGAAGCTTAAATAGGTCCCCAAGGAAACGCTATACTATTTATTACTAATATCCTGAAACCGCACACACAAAACTAGAATAAAATGTACATTTTGATGTAATTTAATATTAATCTAATTCCTTGTTATTTACTCCCTCTTGTTGCATCTAATTAAACCCATAATTTGATTTAGCTGTCGTTGCTATATTTTTCATTATTAAATTCTCCTTTAAAGCCTGATTCCTAGTACAGATTTTGCGAGTGCATCCTCGGCAGGAGTCAATAAAATGCAAATGAGCCTTGTGGCGCAAATACAGGCCGAAATATAATACAATTTGCACGTTGACCGCAATGCGCTCGGCTCCTTTCTCGGTCGGCTTGGGGGGTGGCTGCTCTTGGCCAAGTCAAAGGCGAGGCGGGGCCCGCAGTAAATGTAGACCGCATGATTTGTATCACAAATGGGCCACAAATGGCCAAAATACACACAGATACACACACACAGCCCGGCTCATGGCTCATGGAGTGGCCAGTGCAAACATTTATTGCTAATTGCCGAAAGGACATTTGCATAAACTTAACAAAACCCAAAGTTTTCCAAGTACAGCCCGGCATACACAAACACACACACAGTCAAGCGACAACTTGACCACACACAAGTCTTGGAAAAGGGGGCGATGGGGGCGTGGCACGTGCAATTTTCCAGCCAATTGCGGCCAGCACCCACAGCTATAAACATGATTCAATTTGCAACTGGGGGCTGCACAAACTTTGGCGGCACAGGCAGTCCCTCAATTACCAGTTTATAATTGATTTCCTCCTCCGTCCAGAAAGCGTTCCAAGTGTCGATCATCCGCCAGCCATTTCCTCGCCATTAAAATAAATGTGGGAGAATTTCGGGAAGTGCAGGTAGCCTTTCCCTTTTCCCGACTCCATTGCGTAATTATAGCCGAAGTGCAGCGGCACTTGTGCATTTTATTGGCTTTAATTGCCGTCGTCACACGTGGCGTATGAGTAATGGCAATTTAGAAGCGCGCGCCTCGCACGAATCTATATATATAGTTACTATTTATGTGCATACGTATGCCACACACACACTCCAAAAACTATTTGTTATGCAATGAACGGCTTGGCCTATTTCGGTGACGAGGTGTGCGAGAGTGCAGTGAGAGAAAACTAGGTGAAGTATCAGGATAAATGGAAAATTGCATGTCTGCAGGGTTTTTGAGTTATATTTTGGTGTATAAATTATTTAATAATATTATTTTTTATAACTTTTAAGTATTAAACATAGCAAAAACTATTCAAATTTTGTATTATGTAAAATTTTACTTTGCTACGAATTTATACCAACAAAGAAAGGGTTTAATTACTAAATAAAAACGTTTAATATTTCCTTCCCTTCCTTAAAGTTAATACTTAAAATTACCAAAAAGGTGTCAGCTTTATTATAAGGCAAACTATCCATTTAAAGACCCATTTCCCGCAGTGCACCTGGGCAGTTACAGGAGGGAACTCCTACCCAGCCGCCTGTCCATTTGTCCCTTTATCGCACACGCACATAAATTGACCAAATTAATGCGAAAACTGAACACGCGCCGGGAATGGAATGGAGGAATCGCTTGGCATGGATCGGTCGAGGAAGACGAAGGCGCTTCGTCCTGGCATGTGTTTTAATGAAGTGCTCGACACAGGCTTTTTATTCCGACTTCTCCCTTTGACTTTGACTTTCGCCTAACGATGACATCAATGGCTGCCGCTGCCTGGCTGGCTTTCACTTCACTTTCTCCCTCCCAGAGAAAAGATTTGGCTAAGTGCCCTTATCAAAGTGACAACAGGCGCAACATCGTTTTGCCTTTCTGCCATTCTTTTATTAAGCCAAAGAAAAGTTACAGGGAATTACAGTGGATATTGGGTAGAAGGAACAATAGGTAGACCTTGATTGTATTCTTTAAAAATATTAATTCGGACTATAGTTAATATTTTTTGGTATTTTTCGATGAAGTTTCACATTTTAAATATGTATTTTTATTTTGAACAAACATATAAAGAACAAGTTAAAATGTAGATATATTTGTTGAAGTCTTTAAGAGAATCATTAATTATGTTACGTTATATTTATCTTCTTTCTAATTAATAATTCATTATTTTATAGTAAAACCATATCTATATAGTGCTTATTTCTTAGAAATCTGGAACCATTGATTCTATCATTGGTTTTTTGTGAACCAAATGTATTACCTAAGTAGGAACATCATATTATTAAGATAACCTAACTCTAGATATTACAACTCGTTTTATAAAATGTAACTGTAGTGTGAAGAGGTTATTATCACAAATAAGTTTAAGATATATCGATAGTAAATCGGTATAAGAATGATCGAGGATCTGCGATCACTACTTTTGGCTATAAGCCGGACACGAACGCTCTTGGTAATTGAAGTGGAATAAAAAGAACATCAAATATAAACCCCTAAATCTATTATATATTTATTGAACTGTTTATAGCCAATATCCACTCTTTATAGCCAATATCCACTGTCTTTCTTAACCTCATATTCCCATGGCTTTGTCCCAGTCTTTACTCATCTGTCGACTGCCCCAAGCCCTGCAATTTCCAAATCCCTCTGCGATTCCATCTTGCATTTCAGCACGCACGATGCATCCCAGACCAACAGAAATTATTGATAAAACTTAGCTCGGGTTGCTGGGACCACCACCCACGACAATTATTGAGCCCAGGAACAGGAACAATTTGTTTATGTGGCAATAGGCCAACCCGAAGAGCGGAAAACAAAAAAACTATTAGCATAAAGTCCACAGCACAGAATGCAGACACAGGAGCGTCGCTCTTCGACAGACAGACGGCGAGGAAACGAGGCAGTGTCTGCTCCACATAAAGCACAGGAAATTGTATTTTTATTCCAAAACTAGAGATGCAGAGATCCAGAGATGCAGAGATCCAGAGAGTAGAGGAGCAGATAAAGAGACTGGGGGTGGGAAATGAAAATCTGTTTATGAAGTCATTGTGCCGCCAATGGGGATATCAAAGCCACCAAAGTTGCCGTGGTTCTGCGACGTTGCACTTGCAATCCCGACGCCCGTTTTAGCGGCTTTTATTTTCGGATTTTCTTGCTCCGGCTGGCTGGCGTTCCGTCTATTTGCCATTTAAATGGAAAATTTCGAGTGGCATTTGCAAACAGAGAACGTGGCCGAAAACGCGGCGGAAAAGTGGGTGAAAACAAGCCACGACGACGGCTCTAGCTCTGGCAAGGGGAAGCTCGGAAAATTACATCGGGGCATGGATCGGGGCCTGGGACGGAGGACGCAGGACAGAGGAACGACTGCCTGCAATTTTTGCAATTACAAGCCGGCAAAATTTTCATTGTTATGGCCGTAATGAAAATGGCTGCAACCATTTTTGGCTTAGCCCCGGCATTTTATATTAATTAATATTAAACATAAGCCAGGGCGCGGGCGGGGCGTTTGCCGAAATGAAATTTGCATTTTGACGCTGCAATTTGATTGATGAAAAATGTAATTAGTTGCCTGAAATATTAAGGGGGCGAGTGGCGGACACATAATTGCAAAACTTCTCTATATAGTTGGGCTAGGAAAAAGTAATGGCAAGTCCGGAGCTCTTGGCATTCGTCTTGGCCGCAAAAAAAGTAAGACAGAGCCAATGGCCGCAGCATTTCGTCGAAAAAAAGTACAGAGCTCAGACTCCGGGGCACTTAGAGCCAAACCCTATTGACGGAGCAAATAAAGCTCTTCAGTGGTCATTTCATTATCGAGTTGCAAGTGTTGCCGGCAATCAAGCCGCACTCCGAATGCAACAAAATCTTTTAGCACTCCTCGTGGCCCTGGAAAAAACGGTTACAATGCCATTCAGCTGGGGCTTTGTCCTGTTTAATGCTGTTAGCAGGAGAGCCGTGCAGCATTTGTTTACTTCAGTGTCATTCAGGCTGACAGCGAAGAAATAGCGAGCACTGCTAAAAATAATATTAGAGTAATTTATTATGGGAAAATGATGGGACTTAAAATAGTTTCAAATATTAAAAGAATAGAAAATATATATAGCATTGAAAAAATTAAGAAAACACGTATTACAAAAATTTTTATATTAATAAATTCGTTACTTTCGGTCATAATTGTTATTACAAAACATTTATTACGACTTTCATATCAGCTATAAATATTGATTATCATTACAAACAATTTAATAAAAGTAATAATTCTATGAAGAAATTATTAAAAGCCTTATGGCACAGGGCACAAGTTTTCATTAATTACAAGCTTCATTAGAACATTGAAAGAGACAACTATATGTGTTTTTTGCTTTGTACTTTTTTCGTAGTGCGACTACGGTCACACCGACTTAAAAGGTAAACAACAAAAGGAAAACTCTGAAACATAAAAACCTACATCTTCTTAACATTTAATTAAAAAACTACAATAGTTTCGGAAGTATTGTTTCAAATGATTTATAAATTAGCAATTTTAATACCAAATCTAAAAAGAAAGACGAGGCAAGACAGCTAATTTATTCCTTAACTTATTTACCTATTTTATTTTCTTACTTATTTAAATAAAAGAAATGAGAGTGAGTAAAAAGAGGCAAAACCCACATCATTTAATATGAATTTAATGCAAATAAAATGGCAATTTGCTGCTGCTGATTTAGATTTATGTTTAGGTTAGGTTAGGTTAGGTTAGTCGGACGGCCCTCACGGGGCCACGCATAGGCCA
>JAEIIF010022044.1:0-25789 GCA_018874455.1 Drosophila trapezifrons | reverse complement strand
TGAATGTGCGATCGTCACTTTTATCTCACCTCGTTAAGAGGTGTTTTTGTCTGATATTAAGTTCAAACAAAAATCTGAGAGAAGTGTTGCCTAAAACAAGAAGCTTTTATCATGCACTTTTTATTTTTATTAATTTCTTATCACATTTTTCACTTGGTTTTAGATTAAATTCTTTGAATTTCTTGGTTTTAGCAAACGCTGACAACTCAGCAGTCCTGTTCTTAGCAAGATAGCCGGATAAAAACAGATCTATTCTTCCGATTATTCTGCTAAGGATATGACCGATGAAAGTTCACTTTTTTGTTAGTTGAAGTTGTTTAATTTTTGTTTTTAGATTTGTATTATTAAAATGAAGTTCTTGTTGAAGTAAAGCAATCTTGTTCCAAGCAACACAACCGCTTCATTAAGTTAAAAACATAAATGTGACGGAAGTTTTGCCAAAGATATGACGCTTTTATCATTAAAAATTTTATTTTTATACATTTTTTCCACATTTTTCCGTAGTTTTTCTTGAGTACTTTTTACGTTTTCAGATTATATTATATTATTTTCCAAGTTTTGACAGAAGAGGCTCAACAGTCCTGTATTAAGCAATATGTCCGGAGGAAATCTGATCAATATTCACCGGATATAATGCTTAAAACATGACTGATGACAAATAACTTGTACTTTAAATGTTTTTAATAATAAGTTGTTTTTTTTTCAAAGTTAAGTTATTGTTGAAGGCAAGCAATCTTGTTTCACGAAACACAACTATCACATTAAGGTAAATCATAAATGTGATAGATACGTTTCGTAAAACATGACGCTTTTATTATTCATATTTTTAATGTTATGCACTTTTTATCACATTTTTCTCACATTTTCTTCACATTTTTAAATTTATTTATTATTTTTAAAACTTATTTTTGTATTGCTGAAGTTTCTCACAGACCTGTCGTCAGCAGAACATACGGAAGAAACCCAATCTATATCCTCTGAATGTCCTGCTCACGACACGGCTGCTGAAGCTTAAATTTTTTGGTAGTTGCGAGTGGATTAATTTTAAATATTTAAAGGTTTAGTTTTGTATTTTTAAACTCAAGTTGTTGTTGTTGAAGGAAAGCAATCTTGTTTTAGGCAACACGCTCATCACATTAGGTAAAACATAAATGAGATGGGAATGTTGCCAAAGACATGAGGCTTTTATCATTAAAATTTATATATTTATTTATTTTATTTTTATTGCAATTCAGGATTTTTAAATTAAGCTAAAGACTATGGTTCGAGTCCAAATAAGTGGAAGCCAAGAGCTGCAATGGTTCGTGTCAAAATAAATGGAAACGGTCACCGCTAAATTAGCCAGATCCGGCTAGAAAATAGCTGTGGGACCAGCTGCCGACGAGGAGAAAATCTGCCCTTTTTCTGACGAATTTCAGCATTCTGGTCGGAAAATCTGGGCACTTTTAATTCGGGCGATAAATTAAATTGTTTAATTGACAATTTTATATCGAATTTTAGGCTTACCTCACATTTAAATAAGGTGGACGGAATATCAAGAATATTGCTTAGTTAAATTATGCCAACTTGGCATAGCCGCTGACACGGAGATTCGTAGTAAGATTCGTCGCGATTCCTACCTTGCTTATGTATCCGGGGATCTGCGCGGCACAAGATGTTGAAACTCCTGGATGTGGGCGGCCGGCGATGCGGCGGAGCAGCTAGGAGATGGCTTCTGCCCGCGGGCACACTGCGTCAGCTGTCGGATGCATCGGCGGCGGCGGCGGCGGACGAGCCCCTGCTGCGGAAGCGCAAGTTCCAGCCACAGCAGGCGCCCGATCTCAGCGAGGAGCTGGCGGGCCAACTGCCATCCAAGGCTCGCGTTGTGATCTGCGGCGGCGGCATCACCGGCGCCTCGGTGGCCTACCACCTGGCCCTGAGCGGTTGGGGCGGCGAGACGCTGGTCGTGGAGCAGGATCGCGTTGGCGGCGAGCTGCCGTGGACGGCCTGCGGCCTGGCCGGGCGCTTCGAGCCCAGTTACACGGAACTGAAGCTGGCCGAGTACTCCATCGATCTGATCAAGCGGCTGGCGGAGCAGGGACTGCCCACCGGTTGGCGGCAGGTGGGCAGCTTGAATTTGGCCCGCAGCTGGGACCGGATGACGGCCTTCAACCGGATGAAGTCACAGGCCCTGGCCTGGGGCATGCGCTGCGAGATCCTGTCGCCGGAACAGTGCCGCGACCACTGTGACCTGCTGGCGCTGGACGGCATCGAGGGCGGCCTGTGGATACCCGAGGACGGGGTCTGTGACCCGATGCTGGTGTGCCAGGCCTACCTGACGGAGGCCCAGCGCCTGGGCGTCCGTGTTGTGGAGCACTGTGCCATCAAGAAGATCCACAGCGAGCACGGCAAGGTGCGCGGCGTGGAGACGACGGCGGGCGATGTCCAGTGCGACTTCTTCGTCAATTGCACCGGCTTCTGGGCCCGCGAGGTGGGCACCCTGTCCAAGCCGGTGGTTAAGGTGCCCCTGAAGGCGGTGGAGCACCATTACCTGCACACCCGGCCCATCGAGGGACTCAGTCCGGACACGCCCTTCGTCCGGGACTTCGATGGACGCATCTTCTTCCGTGAGTGCGAGGGCCACATCCTCGCCGGCGGCTTTGAGCGCGAGGCCAAGATGGTGTACGAGGACGGCGTGATTCCATTGTCGCAAACAGCCCGCCAGCATCCGCCCGACTGGGACCACTTCCACGAGCTGCTGGACGCCCTGCTGCTCCGTGTGCCCTCGTTCCGCGAGGCGACGCTCGATCGGCTGACCAACTCGCTGCAGGTCTTCTCGCCCGACTGCAAATGGATCCTGGGCGAGGCGCCCGAGATTCAGAACTACTATGTGGCCGCCGGCAACAAGACGATGGGCGTGTCCGCTTCGGGTGGCATTGGACGCGTCCTCACCGATCTGATAACCAAGGGTTCCACCTATTTGGATCTGCACATCCTGGACATCAGCCGGTTCCTGGGGCTGCACAACAATCGCAAGTTCCTGCGAGATCGTTGCAAGGAGGCGCCCGGCAAGCACTTCGAGATCAACTATCCCTTCGAGGAGTTCCAAACGGGAAGGAATCTTCGCATGTCGCCCATCTATCCGCAGCTAAAGGAGGCGGGCGCCGTCTTTGGCCAGTCAATGGGATACGAGCGACCCAATTACTTTGACCAGCAGGATAAGCAGGGTGCGTATTTTGAGAGAAAAAGAGTTGGAATTTAATTAAGAAAAGTATTACTCGAAAGGCTAACCATCCCCATTGAAATCCTTGTGTCTAAGGTGACTATGCCCTGGTGTTTCACGCCCAATCAACTGAATTAAGAGACTCACAGCTAAAAGGATGTGTAACACCTGGGCATAGGAACCATTTCGAGGAATTTAGAGGTTTAAAAAAGCCACAAAAATGCATATTTATCACAAATAGAAATATTAATTATTACAAGTAGATTTTAGTGACAATAAATGATCGCTACAACGCGGTATACTGAGCCAAAGCTTTAAGCAGTAAACCAGGTTGCAGCCACTAGTCATGGCCACTTGAATAGGTTATATATAGTGGCAGTAGTTGGGTAAATCAAGAGATTCACTAGGCATTACAATATAAATACCTTTTTTTTCCCTCTCCCCAGACGAGTTCGGTTTGCCCCGCTTCCGTATTGCCCAGACTCGCACCTTTGGCAAGCCGCCTTGGTTCGACCATGTGGCCTCCGAATATCGGGCCTGCCGCGAGCGTATTGGCATCGCCGACTATAGCTCCTTCACCAAGTACGACTTTTGGTCCAAGGGCAACGAGGTGGTGGACCTGCTGCAGTATCTGTGCTCCAATGATGTGGATGTGGCCGTGGGCTCCATTATACATACGGGCATGCAGAATCCCAATGGTGGCTATGAGAACGATTGCTCCTTGGCCCGGCTCTCGGAGCGACAGTGAGTGGCGAAAACCAAAACCAAATCCTAGGCTTTAATACTCTTTTCTCCCCTTCAGCTACATGATGATCGCTCCAACCATTCAGCAGACCCGCTCCATGTGCTGGATACGCAAGCACATGCCTGACCATTTGAGGGCCAAGGTGAATGTGGCGGATGTGACCTCCATGTATACGGCCATTTGTATCCTAGGACCCTATTCGCGCATCCTGCTCTCCGAACTCACCGACACGGATCTCACGCCCAAGAGCTTCCCCTTCTTTACATACAAGGTAAGTGGTTTCCAACGTTACATGGAGTTCCCTAACACTGGCTTGTCTCTTCCAGGAACTGGATGTGGGCCTGGCGGACGGCATCCGAGTGCTGAACATCACCCACACCGGTGAACTAGGCTATGTCCTCTATATACCCAACGAATACGCCCTGCATGTGTACTCCCGAATGTACCAGGCGGGCCAGAAGTTCAATATCCAGCATGCAGGTGAGTCTGTCCCAGCATCTGTATTTATTTCCTATATTTAATCTTTGATTTCCTAATTTTTAGGCTACTACGCCACCCGAGCCCTGCGTATTGAGAAGTTCTATGCCTTTTGGGGCCAGGATCTGGACACCTTCACCACGCCGCTTGAATGCGGACGCAGTTGGCGCGTCAAATTCAATGTGAGTCCGTGGACAGCTTCCCCGGGTTGCTCATCAACTAATCCCTTGATTCCCTGCTTGAAAACAGAAACCCATTGACTTTATCGGCCGCAGTGCGTTGCTTAAGCAGCGCGAGGAGGGCGTGAAGCGTATGTATGTGCAGCTACTGTTGAACGACCACGACCACGAGGTGGACATGTGGTGCTGGGGCGGTGAGCCCATTTACCGCGACGGCGTCTACGTGGGCATGACCACAACCACCGGCTATGGCTATACGTTCGAGAAGCAGGTCTGCCTTGGATTCGTGCGCAACTTTGACGAAGCGGGCAGCGAACTGCCGGTGACCAATGAATATGTCCTATCTGGTCACTATGAGGTGGAGGTGGCCGGCGTACGGTTCGAGGCCAAGGTCAATCTGCATTCACCGAATCTGCCCACCAAGTTTCCGGATCGAGAGCGCGAGGCCTATCATGCAACGCGCGACAAACCGGACCAGGCCGATCTCCTTTCATTTGGCGGCGCCGGCTTGGTCACCGGCACTGGCACGCCAACGGGGACGCAGTGAGAGGAGCTGAGCTCCAGTCCAATGCATCTCCTGGCTGTGCTCGTTCGTTTCTAGTTCAATTCGAGAGTCTCAAAAAGCAAAGCGCGATATTATTCGATTTAGTAGGCAGGCTAAGGAATCGAGCGACAACAAATGGTTGGAAGCCATACAAAAAATAACGAAAACAAAACAGTATCAAGGCATTTGGTTCAATTTGTAATGTAATGACTACCCAATAATCATCAAAAAGTCGTCAATTTTGGTCCGAAACTTGTGATTTACTATAATAAATTTAATAATAATAATAACAATAGCTTTGATACTGTTTTTAACACTTTTCTGACTGTGTAATGAGTGAGAAATGATAACCAAAAAATGTTCGCTTGCTCAATCACTTGACTTTCATAATGATAATGATAAGGGGCAGGTCTTTCTTGTTTTTTTTTTCTGTTGCACATTGTTGAAAAAACTGCACAAGATTTATACCGAAAAATATACATATTTATATTGTTTAACAAGACGTGTTGACTGGCTTGGGGGTCTGGGAGCAGGAGCGGGAGCAGGCTTTGGTCTAATCCCCCAAAACTTAAGACAGTTGGAGCCGGAGCATCTGTTGGCCAATATGCAAAGCGCTTGGGGAGTGTGTTTTTAATGGCCAAGACACACTGAGGCGTGTGCTAATGCCCGAAAACTCCCGGCCCAAGATTGCACATGTTTTGGCCAAGTTTCATCTACGGCTGGGCTTTGCTTTTCCTTTTCCTTAGGTTTGCTGGGCTCTGCTTTTCCTTTTCCTTAGGTTTGCTGGGCTTTCCTCTGCTTGGCTCTGGCAAACTTTGCTCGCTTAACAAAAAATACAGGCTACTGTTGTTGTCTTAGGTCTGTCCCACCCCCCACACTTTTGTCCTGGAGGCGCTTTTCGGCCACGCTTGGCCAACTCTTCTGGCCAAGTTCTCCGTTCGCCCGGTCTCGGGTCTCCGTCTCCGTCTCCGCCGTTCGCCTGCCTGTGTGTAGGATTACAAACTATCTTTTTGTTAGTAATTAGCTGCACACGATAAACGTGACATTATTATTGTTGCCAGTTTGGCAGTTGGGCAAAAGTTTGTGCCTCCTTCCCTGATTCTCTCTCTCTGCCCCTCTCTGGTTGCATTTGAATTTCAGCTGGGGGGGAGAGAGGATGCAGAAGGAGCTGCTCTGCTCTTGGTTCTGGCTCTCTGCCCCGCTTGGCCGTTTTACAAATGAGCATTTGTTAAATCAAAAATTCAAGTGGCAACGCCGCACTCCGATGGCGCCAGCTCCAACTCCATCATCAGGCCATGGCCGCAGCCGAAGCCGCAGAGCCACATCCCAGGGAGAAATGATCAATTTTGGAGCCGCCATATCCCAGAGACAGCGTCCACGTCCGCCACTGTCTGTGGTGGCTCCGCCTTCGGGTCGTGTAATTTATGCCCATTTATTGTGTGGTCGCTCCTACCGTCTTGCCTGTGGTTTCTCGACCGACCGACCGACCGACCGGCTCACATCTGTGGATCTGCGGAGAGCAATCACCGAATTTGCATACAAATGTCCCGGCTCCGACTCGGACTCGGACTTGGTTTTGGATTCAGATTCAGATTCTGTTTCTGTTTCTGTTACTGATTCTGATTTCGATTTCCAGTGGCGGGGTCCAGCGCCAGTCTAGGGTCAATTTCAATTTGTGGTCACTCCGGAGACAGGGGGCCTGCATCTGGGGGCTACAAGCTGGGGGACTGCACATGGCTTACCCATACTTACATGTGTGTGTGTGGAGGAAATGCCTCGAGTGATGTCGCTTTTTTGGCAAATTTAATTCATCAAAACTTTGACAGATGATGAATCGCTTCTGAATGTCATTCGGAGACTCAACCATATTCTCTTCTTGGGTGGTTATGTCGAAAAATAAAATAATAAATATGTGGTTTACGTTTAATCTGTATTAAAAACAGAAATAAAATCAAACCGGCACGAAAACATAACCTCACTTTAGTTTTTCAAATTTGTGTTTGTGTGTACATCACAATCAATAATTTAGGTTATGTTTCCGGTTATGAATATGTAAAGTGTGAAAAATAAGCATTGAAAGGCGAAGAATTTATTTTTTATTTTTTAAATACATAAAAGCAAGGTTTAAACATTTAAATAGCAAGAATTCAATAACTTTTCAAAAAGACAAAGAAAATGGCGTCCATTTTGTACGTGTGAGTGTAAATGTAATTTTAAAATGAAAAAGAAAACGGAAAGAGGACAAAAAGAGAACGAAACTTGCATTTGTGTATGTGAGCATGCGCGCATGCGTTCTGTGAAAAGAAACCCCTGGAATTTTCCCGAAAGTTTTAACAGTTTTACGGCATTTTTTCTCAAGTATTTTATAAAATACGCTAAAACCTTAAAATATTTTAAGATACAAATTTAATAGCTAACATTTTCTAAAGGATTTAGGTAAAAATGAAAACTATTTCGCACACGTGTTTTTTCTTATGAAAATTTTTTTGGTTTTTATGACAAGTACTTACATTTCATTAAAAAGGCACCTCTTTCAAGGCGTTGGAATCAAATTTCACTTACTTACACTTTTGTATTGTATAATTTTTCATATTTTCACATATTTTATTTTTTTTTTAATTTTCTGCCTTTCTGGTTTTTTAATACTTCGGCGAATTGACAAACTTGGCGGCGTGCTTTTTTGGCAATGACGATACGATGGTACTCGATAACTCATGCAAATAATCGTGCTGCCAACTCGTCGATATTCTCTAGAAGTCCATACAAAAAGAAAGCAAGCTCACGAAGACTTTGAAGAGTACGGCAACCCTACGTCCGGTATTGCCAGCTCTTCAATTTTTTCCAAGAAAATCAGGAGAAAAGAAAGAACAAAACACAAAATGGACCACAAATCTTTTACATTTTCGTGAATCCCAAAAGTCCGCCGATCTGGGATCAAGTATGGAAATACGAACCGGATGGGGATAAGCAATTGAGATATTTTCAAGGCCCTGTTTCCTACTTAAGTCCAGTGAATACCGAATAATATTCGTTATTTTGAATATTTTAACGTTTTTTTAAGAATAAACATGACTTTATTTTCAGATTAACGTATTCCTAATATCTAATTCAATCGAATCTTAATTATATGGAGCCCTGTTCCCTTACCAAATCCATCGAATGTGGACAATGGGCGGCCTTGGCAATCAGATTGGGGCAAGGCAATCAAGGCCCGCCAGTCCGCAGTCCTGGCCAGTGGGCCAATATTTGCCCAGCCGCCGGTCGTCATTGGCATCGGATGTTTGCACGAAATTAACAAATGCCGGGGCTCCAGAGGTCCGCTCCGAGATTAGTTCCAATGGGATAATGATTTCAAATCTCTGGCCGAAAGTAATGCGCCTCATTAGAGGTTGAGCTCCGGATTCGCGTGCGGTTTCCGAAGGCAAAGACTGAGGATGAGGGATGTCGCCGCCTTGGGCCTTGCGGATTGGATTCCATGCCATGCCGTCCGGGGCCAAGAGCTTTGTTTGCCTAATTTTCCACGTTGATTTTCTAGCCGCAAAACAAATGAAACGTTCGCTGCATATTAAGCATCTAATTTAATTTACCAAAAACGAAACCAAAACCGAAACCGAAACGGAGCCGGTGCCGGTGCCGGAAAAAGAAGTGGAAAAGTCAACCCCCGGACAAGGGACGAACCCTGGGTGGTAGCTGGGCGTATGGATGGATTCCTGGGGAGTGGTTAGTCCTGCGATTGTCCTGGCTTAAATGCTTCATAATGAAAATCTGTGATATCTTGCGGTCGGGGCTTTGATTTTTCCCTTTTCTGTTTGCCGAACTCCGCCGCCGCCGTATGCCGCCGCTCAAGTGCCTGATGGTTGATGTTGATTGTCTGTCAATAGAAGTTCCGGATGACGGCGACAAGTCTCTCTCTCTCTCTCGTCTCTCTTCCTCACTCTCCCTCGGGGGGATTACAACTTGCGAGTGCCGGGCACGTCGCAAGAAGTTATTAGTGACCGTGCCTAAGCCTTTGATTGCCCGGGGAGTCCCATTCCCACTCACATCTCTCCTCGCCTCGCCTCGAATCAATCCTAATTTGTTTACGGGCTTCTTATGGGCACTTGGAGCAAATTGCATTTGAATACGACGCTCGGATTGGTTGGGATACGGTTCTAGTTCTAGTTGTGGTTGTGGGTTCTACTCCCGGCTCTGGTCTGGGGTGTCGGTCCGCAGATCTGGTGACAAAGTCAAGCTACTTTCCATGGATAACATTTTAATACGCGGTTGGTTCCAGGCACAGTGCTTCCAGGCTAAGCGAAAATAGGAAGGAACTGCTATATAGAAAACCTCAAAACATACCTATTTAAGCACTTATTTAGGTTCCAGCATCAGCTTATAATTCCCAAGTGCTTAAACACAAATAAGCACTTGGGAATTATAAGCTGATGCTGGAACTTAAATTTGTGCTTAAATAGGTACGTTTTGAGGTTTTTTATGTTGTAATTTAATTAAAATATAAATATTTCTATACAAAAGATATTTTAATATGATTTTATAGTTTTTTCTTTATTGATTTTATTTTATTTTAACATTGGAATACCTTTTTCTGGAGCTGATTCCAATAACTTCAGCAGCTTTTCTGGTATATTTTGTAGAGAAATTATCTCCAAGGACACTGTGCCACCCCTCCACATCCTCATACTCATGCTCCGCTTGGCCGGGTGACATGGCACGCTCCGCTTTCCGCGCCTTTGCATGCGACGAGTTTGTCACTGTGATTTATGCCTGAGAGGGTTGCACTGCCGCCGCCAGTGGAAAGCGAGTGGAAATGGCAGGGGAGTGGGGGAAGGGGGGGAAAAGCGGACTCGATGAATAGTCAAAAACGCGAGCGAGCACACACACACACATCGAGACGGGTGGAGCAAGTGGCATAGAAGCGGCGGCGGCAGTCAAAAAGGCAGCCGAGCAGAGGAAGCCAGAGCCAGTCAGGCGGTCGCAGGCGTCAACAGGATGCCAGAGATGGGGAAGGGAGGAGCAGGAACAGGAGCAGGAGGAGTAGCAAGAGCAGGAGGAGTAGCAGGAGCAGGATCACAGCTTCAGAGGAGGGTTGCGATAACAGTGTCATTGGCAGCGTCGACGGCGTCACTTTGCGCACTGCCGCCAAGTGCAGCCACCAGAACCGAATCCGAATTCGAATCCACAGCCTCATCTCCAGCCTTCAGCCTCATCTCCAGCCTCTGCCTCAGCCTCATCCTCCTACCCATTCCCAGCCCCATCCCATAACCAAATCAGTACCAAAAATCCAACCCCCGTCCTGAATCCACGCCCAGCTAGCTACAATTGAAAATTTTATTTCATTTTTATGGCTTTTGGAAATTAAATTGTTGTCAGCGCCGCCACCGCCGTCGCATATAAAATTAAGCAGAGTTGCGATTTGCATAGAGAGCCAGGGCCAAGAGGTGTGACCTCTAACCCCATCCATCCGTACTCCCGCGAAGAACACCCAGAAACACACCCAGAAATTCCTCACCCGCTGGGCTTGCGGTCTTTAACATTTATCAAAACATTTGATTGCCATCGGGATTATCCTCCCGGAGGGGGAACAACTGATCCCTGGAATGGGCTGATTGCCCGGGAGGAGTTGCCCTCAAACACACACACACACACATCTCCATAAAAGGTTTAGCGCTTTGGGCGGTAAATAAATGTTTATTTTAAATAAAAATACAGTTTATAAAAGTGTTGCAGGAATTGAAACGGAAATGGTTCGCTTTGATGGGAAAATATTTCGAAATTGCTGATTGATTTTGAAGTTTAAAATATATTTTATTTCCTAATTTTCCTACTTATTTAAACTGTAAGTAAGTCACCTTTTAATAAGAAAAGAAGAAAGTTAAGGGACTCTTTTTAAATTAAGTGTTTTTTAGAAATAGAAAGCCTTGAATTATACATATTTAAAATTCTAATCACAATTCAAGATTCTTTAGGCATTCCTTAGGTCTACAAAAATATACAAAAGAAATATTTTTTTTAAGCTTGTAAACTATTTAATAACATTATAAACCTTTAACAATTCATAGGAAATACACTATATAGAAAACAGATATTTTCTTGCTTAAACTTACTATTATCCTTTGTCAACTTTCCTGGTCAGCTGCCAAAGTGAAAAAAAAAGGAAATCTATAAAATTCGATGGGGAAAAACTTTAAGTTTGCCACAAGTCCGAGAGCAATTTGCAATTTGATCTTATCGGGGCTGGGAGACGAACACCACCGACGAGGTAGATGCCGGATGCAGGATTCAGGGCACAGGATACGGGGATTTTAGAGGTCCCGCATAAAAGGCTAAAGCTAAACACACACACGCACCAATCAATCGATTAAAAAGAAAACAACAAAAAAAAGGGCCAAAAACGCAAAAGTTGGGCAAGTTTAGAGTCTGGCCAGCAGGAGAGGGGAGCAGGACCCGGACCCTGGCTGAGAGATCCTGCTGCAAATACGCCCCAGGGGACCCGCAAGCGAAGGACCAAAGGAAGTCGCCCGGCTGGCTTTTGTCTAATGCGCGCCGCTTATCTCGATATCATTTGGCCATAAAAAATAAAGGAAGTGGACACGGCCACATGTCATTTGTTATGTGGCCAGTTCAGGAGTTCAGTGGAAGGCAACACTGAAAGAAAATGTATAATAAATATATATATATATGATAGAAGTTATATATATGATAGTTAATATACCAACCTTACAGGAGAAACCTTAAGAACAAATGTACTTAGAGGCGTGTTTTCATTAACTTTTCTTTATTTATTTATCAATTATTTTCTGGAAAGAAAAATGTTCGAATTAATCTCTTAATTTAAATGTTATTCACCATATTCTTAGCACTATAATTTATACAATTTACCTCATATTTTCCCCAAGTGCACAGAGGAAAAATGCGAAGACGCCAGGAGCATGCAAAATGAAGTAAGGTGGGGCTGCTAGCTTCCTTGCCAAGTTACACAAAAAAAAAGAAAGAAAGAAAAGCCGACACCCAAGATGCCCTTGCCTGAATCCTTACGAAATCTCTCCGGAATCTCTTCCAGCTTAAAAACCAAAGCCCCCCAGCCCAACAAGGAGTTGGGGAGGACGCCAGGACAAATCGCAACTTTTCACATGTCGCAACAAACGAGGGAAATTTGTGCTGCTCGCCAAACCCACAATGGGATGGACCGTGTCGGATTCTGCGGGTTCCGTTGATTACTCCTCGTTTTTCGTCCTCATCCTCGTCCTCGTCCTCCACGGCCACGCGCGTTTCAAATCCCTTTAGTTACACTGTTTCAAAATTAAATATTTACATTTTGGATGCGGATGCGGCGACGGGCGGCGGCCTGTGTCGCAACGGAATCGGATTGTGGAATGGATGCTGGGATGTGCCGGTCATCTAATCGGTGGTGGTGGTGAATGGATGCCAGTCCACCAGTCCAAGCGATGGACACTTGTCGAGCCCAAGGGCGGCGGTGGGTTCTTACGTTTTTATTCAATTAAATTAAAGGAAAAGTATGACTTTTAATTTTAGAAAAATAAAGTCAAGGAAAACTTTTGCAATTTAAGTCAAAAGTATAAAAATACATATAAATATGAGGATTTATTAACTTGTAAAGCTTTTTTCGATTTAGGGACCAGCAGGAAGTGTATTTTACTTAAAAAACTTGTATTATTATAGATCATTTATATTTAAAACCAAATTTGAAGTTAAAGAAATCCTAATAAATGTAAAAACTGCAATTTCTAGTCCCTTTACGATAATAAATAAATATCAAACCTTCTTTCTTTTATTTTTCATTTTTAGATATTCAATGGAAATCCCCTTTTTGAAGGACGCCCCTGTACCCTCCACATATGATGATTTTTGCATCACTTTCGGGTGGTTTCCCGGGGGCCAAGCCAAAGCCGAAGCCGGGCCTGGCCACTATCTAGTTTTCGATGCGCGTTTATTTAGTAATTTGTTGGGCCGCCGACTTAGTCACGGTTTATGGTTGACATTTATTTTATGGGCGTGAAAAATATATCACTCGGGCAGGGCAGGACACAGGACAGGACATCCCCCAATGGCAGGTGGCTCTCCTTCTCCCTGGCCTGCAACATGCACCACTTAAGCCAATTTCGATGGCGATTTATTGATGCAATCCTAGGGCGATTTTAACGTTAGTCTCGCTTCGTGCCACAAAATATTGGGTTTGCTGATTGAATCAGTGAGGATTCCAAGGGCAAGGAATCGGGGTTATAAGGAGGAGGAGATATATCTGGAGACGGGCATCAGATTTGGAACTAGAAATGTAAAATATAAAGGAAATTCAAGCGATAAAAAGACATATAAATCCAACTTAAACTTAAGATTACTTTTAATTCAAGATAAACTCGCTTTAAATTCTTATAAAATATAGAAACCTCAAATAATTATCCTGGTAAAACCTGTACCTTTTCCCCTTAGAAAGGGTTTTCCTTGTAGCATTTTCTACCTGTGTAAAGGACTTCCTTTTCTGAGCATTTTCAGCCTCTGTAAGCGCATCAATTATTTGCCGTGGAGGAGGAAGGCTCTTGCCATAGAAACTTATTGGCCTATAAACTAATCGCATAATTGCACAAAAGTAATTATCCTTCAGGCCTGAGCCTCGGCTAGATAATTGTGCAGCAGCAACTATGCCGCATCCTGCATATCCTGCATATCCTCATTCTCATCGTGCTCTCTCTCTCTCTGTGGCTCATCCTTGTTCTGATTTTTCCACCTTGCTGGCCAACTATGCGGCTCATCCGCTCCGCTGGATGCCGCCAGAAGGAAGTGCCCATGCAGGACTCGTGGCGCAGGACACGATGGCAAAAACAGTTGGAAAAACACAACAAGAGAACAGAACAGAACAGAGCAGAGCAGAAGCGAAAGGAAACAAACACAAGGACATGCCTTTGTTTGCGAAAAGCGAAGGAGAGGTGAAATTAAAATCAAGCTGTTGATAGCAATCACACACTCGAGAGCCGCAGCCTGAAATGGATGCATGCACTGGGAGAAAATGATCTATTAAATCCGGTATATTATAGTATTTAAAAAGAGCCTGAAGACTGCAGAATTTAATTGTATTTTTTGGAAGAAACTTACACTTTAATTGAAGAAATCTGTGTTCTTAAAGGAATGCCCCTTTTCTTTTCTATAAAAAAAGCATATTTAATAGTTTCTGCAATTTCTAGCTTAAATATTAACCTGAGTTCCTATTTTCTTAGGTTTTTTTCTTGCCCTGCATAGATGTCCTGGCCGCGGGAGTGGAACGCATGCATCACTAGCCATCACATGGCCAACTGCTTGGGCTTCCGGCTTCTCTGGTCTCTCTCCGAATCTGCGACTGTCATTGCTCATTCATCATTCCATTCCGCCGGCCCCGGTTGATTGTCATTTCAGCTCCCGTTCACCGTTCTCCGATCCCTGTTCCTGATTCCTTCCTGGTTTTGGGTTGACATCCTCAAGTGGCTCAGTAGTATGTAGTTTCGGCTTTGGCTTTGTTTTCGCCTGTCGATTTGCGTTTGTAAGAGCGTGCACTAATTAAGTTGAAGAGGCGACTGCACAGCAGATCCCCGATAAGCCCAGGATAAGGCCATTTTGCCTTGAGGGGGATTATCCCTATATGCCTTAGGATCAAACAAAAGCAGGCTGTGTTTGGAGGAAGAATACAAAGAACCCAGAGAGGCACAGAGGCAGGCACTTACCCTTCGATCCTTGGCAATTGGATTGACATTCTCAGATCGAGCAATTATACCCCCTTGAGCCGGGGTATCAGTGAACGTGATATAATTGCCTCTTCAGGAGCTTATAGAGATCATACTGGATAGATATGGGAACGTAAATATATCAAGTAGTTCGATAAAATCATAAAAACAGTTGGAAAATGCATTATAAAACACTTTTCCCTCTGGTTAATGACCTCCGTCCTGTCTCTCTCTCTGTCTGTCTTTGATTCTTAACAAGTGATCGATTCTTCCGCCAAGAGCGATTCTTCAAGATCACTCTATTGCCCCCATTGTGTCCAAGTATGATGAGTCCTCTTCTTGAGCGTTTTGTGGCCAATTAGCTGCTGCCACAAAATGAAATCATTTCTCACAGCTATTGCTGGGCTTGGGCAAAAGTAATTAATTGCCAGTGTGGATTCGGCACCAGATCCCGTTCCCCTGCCTCGATGCCTTGATGAGTGCTTGCTCCGCCAAGCGGACAGCCAGCCAATCGAGGCGAGAGTCGGTAGACTGGAGAATCGCTGGGGGGAGGGGGGGAAGAATTGTGGTGGATATCTGCAGACTGCAACCGAGAGAAGCGCATACTTTCCAAGGCAATTATCGAATGCCAGCGTGTCAGGCGAGACTCCCGACTGCCGAGTCCCGACCCGATCCCCAACTAACCACCAGTCCGTCGCCAGGGCGTCGCCGGCTGGTAGAAGCGGGACTTCGGGTACTTGGGATCGCGCTGCGTCTGCAGTTTCCCTGACGCCAACAACGCCTCATCGTGTTTGTTTGGCCGCCAGAGCCGTCAGAGCCGGCACCGCAGCAGCGCCAGGCATCAGGCATCAGGCGCATCGGCACCATCACCACCGCCAGGACTGACCGGCAGAACCACCAATCCGACGCTTGGGGTGCCGACGCCATCAGGGATGCCACTTCGGATATTATTCGAAAGATGAAAAAATAAAATAAACTTTGATCGATTTTCTTTTTAATTTCCAATTGTATTTTCAATTTTTGGGAAGAAAGAAAGCACAAAAGAAACATGTAAAAAAAGAGCTGCCAACTTATGCAAAAAGTGTCCACTTGTCCTGACTAGAGCTGCCACTTGTTTTGAAGAATATCGATTTATTATTATTTATTATTTTTAATGTAATCCATAAGCCAAATAAGCTTTCTTTTAAGATGGAAACCTGGAAATTACACTTAATTAAAAATTGTTTAGGATTATTGAACAGATTTTTGAAAGCGTTTTTTTTTTTTCAGCCTGGCAACGCCAGTTATCGATAATATGTCGATGGCATTCTTGGCGTCTATGAATAGTTCTTAGAAACTGTAGAAACTGCAAACGAGTGTTAAAAAGTTGTCCAGAAAAAGTGAAAGCAAGAAGTTAAAAGTTTATTAGAAGCGTTGGTAATATTAATAACTGGTAAGTAATATTTGTTCCATTAGCCAGCTTGATCCTTGTCATCTCTGGAGGCCACCCCTGGCCCCAAAATTGGCCTTGCGGCAATGATTGGCTGTTGCTGCTGCTGCTGCTGGTGGTGCATCTTCTCCACATCCCCATTCTCCTTTCCCTCGAGGACCCCGAAAGGACACCTCCCTCCTCCTCCTCCCTGGCACTGATCTCCTCCAGCTTGTTAGTGCGCACGCGTTGTGTCTTCCTCTTTCTACATACTCGGAGTCAGTGCCATTATCTGGCCCTCTCGTTCGCACAGCATAGCTTCGTATCTCTCCTTCCCTCTCTGTCACCGCCTTTACCTGCACGGAGTCTCTCCCAATCTCTTTCGCTCTTATTGGCCTCGTGAGGCGTTGATGGCGATGGCGCTGAAGCTGGCGCGCATGCGCAACGCAACCACAAAATTGCATTGCCAAGCTGCAACAACAACAGCAACAAAAAACCGAAACCGAAAAAAGCAGAGACCAAAAAAAAAAAAAAGAATAGAAGGAAAAACCAAAAACAAAACAACAAAAAGAAGAAAAAATAATAAAAGCTGGCACAACGTTGTAAGACATAGTTTGTTGCCAGTGTGCACCGTGCGGACCTCCCGCAGATAATTGCCCATCATCTCATCAAGTTCCGCCCAGCTATTTAACAACGGCGATCAGGCAGGAGGAGAAGGCAATGAAACCCACAAAACAAGACACCAAAATGATGAACGCGACCACGCAAAGTAGAAGTAGCTGCCCGAGCTGGCCGAGCTGGGGAGCTGGCGATCTGGGAGTCTGGCTCCAAGAGACCCCGGCGAGGGAGGCTCCATGAGTTTGGCAGGGTAGCCTCCAAGGCAGCTAAGGGAATTGGAATGATTAAATATATTACTCGCTACGTTTAAAAATATGACCTACTCGTTACTTTTATTTCTCGAGAATTCTCTCTCGTTATTAGGAAATGCGTTTATATTTATATACTCGGCATTTTTACTTGTTACTAGAATATTCATAAAAGGAAGCTACAGAATTGGAATGACAAAGTACATTACTCGCTACTTTGACCTATTATGACCTACTCGTTACTTATTTTATCGATAATTATCTTTCGTTGCTAGAAAATGCGTTTATATTTATATACTCGCTACTTTTGCCTCGACATTTTTTCTCGTTACTAGAATATTCATAAAACCCTGACGAGAACATTAATTAAAGAGTTTTTCTGAGAAATAGGCATTTTTACACACTTTACCTTATAAATTCCACCTTAATTTAGAACAAATTCATATGATAAAATCTCAGAAATATATTTTTTATAAGAAAAACTAAAAAAAAAAGCTGATATTTGTATAAAAACTCCTGCAGAACTTCTCGTGCCACCTTCTCCTGGCGCCACCAACAGCCGGCAGAAGCTCGGGGCGGCCCAGAAGAGGAGAGCAGCAGCAGCAGCAGCTCCATCTCCGAGTCGTCCAGGCTGCTGCAACCACAGGCATCAATAGCACCACCGACGAAGAGTTTCCTCTTCTCCGCAGCCTGCTCCTTCTCCGTCTCCTCCGACGACGAGGACGGCGATCCAAGCACGTTAATCGAGTCATATCGATTTTGGCGTGGTTCGTGTCTCGGACGTTTTGCCTGGGATCCTCCCCAGCTCCAGCTCCACAGCCAGCTCCATCTCCATCTCCACAGCCAGCACCGGCTCCGACTCCGGCTGAGAGGGCAGTACCGATGCCATCAACTTGCTCGTAACTAAATTGAATCCAATTGCAGACGAGAGCCGGGCCTAAATAACTGTGAGACATAATGAATGAGTGTTGGCCAAATTGCCAACCCGGCTCGGCGGCCAAGGATGCGGCGGGGCTGCTCCGGGGTGATCCAGGACTTTTGCTCGGACTTATGGCACTGCCACTAATATCTCAATTGGCCAGCGAACGGCGGTTCAATGGACTGGAGATGGGGGCAAATGGAGGGCCACCCACCTGGAGGGAGCACCTGCAGGGCCAGCTGCCGAGGCCTGCTCCTGTTCCAGCTCCCAGACAGGTCCCGGGCCAGCTTCCCATGCTCCCTGTGCACGGTGAAGTGTTTTAATATATTTAAATCTAATTTTTATTGGGTATTCTTTAATTCAACACAACTACAGCTATTATTTATAGCTTTAATTATTTTTTTTACAACTCTTAGTTATTAATTCATAATTTATTTAAAAATTTAAATTGAAATAGAGGGGATTCCGCTGTTCTGCGTAACATTTTCTGGTCTACTTTTCGCCGCTGGAAGGCAGTGCTGACAAGCAGACCCAAGGCTTTGGCCCGAAAAACTTCTAATTGAAGGCAAACATGTGCCCGGCTCCTGGCCCGCGGACATTCCCCAGTTCCAGGCTCTAGTTCCGCATCCTGCTGGTCCTCGGGGGTTGTAGCTGCAGATGTGGTGGCTCCGTGTTAATGGGTGTTTCTATGCATATTGTATCCGCCATTAGGCCATGTCATGTTTGTCCTGTGGCTCCACATCCAGGTCCTGCTCCTGCCTCTGTTTGCACCCCCTCGAACAGTTTTTTGTGTCGCTGACGCTGCGCCTCTGCCTCTGCCACTGCCACTGCCTCTGCCACTGCCCCTGCCTCTGCCTAATGGGCGCACTTGTCCGAAAACGGAACGGGGGTGTTGGCGACATCTTGAGCTTCTCCTTCCTGGAGCAGCACTTGACCTGGTTCTTTTATTTCCGACGACGATGATGCCACTGCTGCCTGTCCCGGAGCCCTGGCTACGTGCGGCACAAAGCTAATTGCCTGGCTCCCGGGAAAAGTATCCACCTTCCAGCTGAGCCACTCCAAAAGAGAGCTCCCAGCTCCCAGCTCCAGCCCCCTTGGAAGCACCATCCCCGACCTGCACCTGCACCTGAAGCCGAGGCTCTCAGTACATTTTCTCCTTGGTTTAATGGCCAATGATGCAGTTGGTTAGATTCCAAGGGCTGTCGCCTGCACTCTTCCCAGATAATCCTTCTTGGATACTCCTTCTTGGCTACATTTCCTTCGATTTCAATCAAAGCCGAGATGCTCTTCACCATCGAACAGCTCAAGAAAATAAGTGAGTTGATTAAACAATGAATTGGGACTATTTCATTGAGTTTAATTTAAGTTTGACATTATTTTTGTGTCTTTGAAATGGGAATTTAAATATTAAGAACAAAGGCTGCTACTAAAAAGTGAATTTTCATCACTCATGTTGTAAGCTGCGCCTCCAGAAGAATAGATTTAATATCTTCCGGATGTGTTGCTCAAGACAGGACTGTTGGAGCTACTCTTCTGTTATTACCAAGAAAATAAAGGAATTTAATCTAGAAACTGTGAAAAATATAATAAATGTTAAATATGTAAATAAATGTTTAAATATGATTAATAAAAGCGTCTTGTTTTAGGAATCACTTCTGTCACATTATGTTTTAGCTAAATGGGATAGTTGTGATTTCTAGAACAAGATGGCTTTCCTTCAGCAACAACTTAAGTGTGAAAATACAGAACCAGAAAAGCCAGATTTTAAAAAGAAACATTTAAAATAACTATCAACTACCAATAAAAGTGAATTTCCCTCAGTTATATACTCAGATACTCATGCCAAAGAGTTGTCTGAAGCTAGGACTGTTGGGACTTCTGTTATAAGAAACAAAATATTATGATTTCATCTAAAAAAGTGAAAAGAAATATATCTTTGAGTTTAGAATACTTTGTAAAGAGTTGCAACCCAAAGACCTAATTATTCCTTGAATTTATATAATATTTACACCGTTTTATAGACTCTGTCCCAAGCTTAGCTTCGTGAGAACTTCCTCCGATAATAATAATAATAATAATAATAATAAAAATCGCGCCCGCTTGCAGAATATAATAAATTGTCAAAAAGCTCAGGAGGCGCGCGGGTCTCACCGAAATGAAATGTGGCATAATGAAAACAAGAAAAATGCCGACAGTATTTGTATTTCTTTAGTTGTTTTTTTGTTTTTAGTTATGTTGTGGAAAGGGGTATGTATGGAAAGACCCCAAGCGTAGGATATCAGGGACCACCGCCTAGGTTTTGAGCCCCTCCGCACTCTCTCATAATGCTGCCGTGGCGGCTATTTGATTTACTGAGCTTGCCAGCTTGCGGCCACACAGAAAACAAAACCTTAACATCTTTATTATCTGTTTATATATTATTTTAAATAAATAAATATCATTATTAAATGATGAATTGATTAAATTAATTAATTGTGATTTAATTCCCTCAGTTTTAGAGCTATTTACATTAATCTTTGCCAATAGTTTTCTTTTTATTACAGGTAGTATATAATTTGGAACTATATCTATATCTATTGAGTCATTTTCTTGCAGGATTTTTATAAGAACCTTTTGCCTTTCAAGGATTCCCAGGATGCATTGATCTAATTATATTTTTCATGATTAAATCCTCTCATTGCCAATATTTCTTTGCGTGTACCTTAAATTATTATTTTTTCAGTGCCTGAGAACAAAATGAGGATGAAGGCGGCAAGTGCCGCCACACACACACAGCACCGCACACACTATACTATATATATGCCCGATGTGGCTATATCCCCGCTGGCCGCTTTTGAAGGATGACGCCAATTGGCCTGCGTTTTCTTAGCGCCAACGCGAGGCGGCGAAAGAGACAGCCTGTGTGGCTGCGAAAGAGATGGAGACGGGGCCCAGGTTCTCCAAGGAACATGGCATTTTTGCCGGCCAGAAGCTTGGTGGCGCCTCAAGTAGCCGGGATTGCAAAAAAAAAAGGAAAATAAAAAAAAGGCCAAAAGGATGGAGCTGCAAGCGCATAACTCCGCTGAGGCGGCGGCGGCGGCGGCATCGGCTTCTGATCAAACGGCAACGTCTTCAATGCCCGGCAACAACAGCAACAACATCGGTACAACATCTGCAATAACAACAAGAACAATCGGCCAGTTCGAAAAGCCTTAAAACAAAAGCGCGTTGGCAGCCAGCGAAACTCCAGAAAAAAATACATAAAACAAGATGGGTGAGTTGTTTGGAGCTAATCCTGGCCGAAGTCTGGCATACCCTGACTGAGATCCCTAGAGATTGTACTTAAAAAATATACTAAAACCCTAAAAGAAGCAATATTTCTATGAAAAACAAGGCTTTCCATTAAAAGGTCTTTGAAATCTTATCAAAACCAAACTTAACTATCCTTTCCTATTATTATAAGTATAAAAAATAAGGTAATTATCCTTAAAATAATTAATTTACTTAAGTAAATCAGTATTAATTACTTAAACAAAAAGAATAAAGCTAATTATAAACAATATTTAATATAGAAGCTTCTAGTTTTCAATTAATCAAATAAACATATATAAACCCCCAGGAAAGGGCATAAAGGAGACCTCTTTGAGTTCGATTTTGTTGGGGATTTCGGGGGTGCTCCTCCCAAGGAGGTTGCCAAAGGCAGGGGGCGAGGGAACCTGGTGGGCAATCCTTGAGTCGTGTTCTTTTCATGTCCTTTTGCATTTAAGTGTGCACTCGTTCGATTTCTTTCTTTTTTTTTTTATTCTCTCGGATTGGATCGTCTTTATTTTGAGACAACGACGCCGGCTAACAGAGCAACCCCAGGTCCAGACCCAGCCGTACCCCTTACCTCCGGCCTTCTCCCCTCCCCTACGCTGGTACCCTCTGCCCCCTGTGTGTGTGTCCAGCGACATCTTCGGCAAAGTTATTCAAGTGGCGCCAGTCAAACATTTTTTTGCCCAAGAACAACATCGAGGGCAGCGGCAATAAAAGCAACAACAACTTTTCGGGACTTCAAGACAACAATGAATGGCGCTACACACACACACACTCAGAGAGGGAAGAGCCTTGCCCAGTGGCTCTCAAACTGTAGCCAAAATGCAACCAGAATTGGTCCTTTTCAGCTGAGGAAATTTTAAATAATTTAATACATTTTTAATCCTATTTATTAGGCAAGGGAAACATATCTGACACAACGTTATTTTCTAATTTTTTTCTGGGAATAATTGTGGGAAAAATGCATAATTATTAGATACTTATATTAATTAATAATATTATTTACTGTAATACCATTTAATATGTCTTTATAATAATATAGGAATGCCTTGTTAAGACAGGACATTTATTTATATTTAATTTCTTAAAAGGTTCATGTGGAAATCTTTTATTATTATTATAAACCTCTGTTTGCAATTTTTATTATATGAATATTTGATATTAAGCTTGCATTATAATTACAATAATAAAATAATAGTGTAAACTCTATGGAATAATATTTAATAACTATTAATAACTATATTTAATACTGCATTAACTGGATTTTCTAGATTTATTATTGTAATTGCAACAGTTAAAAGTTAAGAAAAGATTATTAAGCCAAGCCAAGACCTACAAGTTACCCATTCCCCAAAGCTCAACAAATAATCCTAGTAAATCCTAGTAAAACTTTAAGGACTCTTGAACTGCTCCCTGTTTTTGTTTACATATAATTAGAAAATGTGTGACAGCCACTCCCTTTCTATTCTATTTTTTTTCTCTTTCACAAAATGCCATCTGGGGGTGGCAGAGGCAGCCAGTGAATGCAGTGAAAAGTCATCGACAGATTAGCCGACAATTTGGTGTCACTTTGCCCCGAGGACCATCGGCCAGGACATTGAGGACATCAGCTGCCGCTGACATCGCTGCGTCGGATGTTTCAATTCGCAAGTTGCGCTTCCTTCCGATCACGTGGCCCAAACGCCAGCGGCGGCCGTTCGCTTCCGCCCGGCCGATAGCTTCCGTCCGTTCCCAAACAGTCGCCTTCGGAGTCGGATTCCCCAGTCATCCAGCCATCCATCCATCCATCCTTCCATCCAACCATCCTTCCATCCAACCATCCAACCATCCAACCATCCATCCATCCGCTGGTCCAGCTAGCCATCTAAGCGTTTGTCCACTGATAGCAGAGAGAGAAAAATTCCCTATAAAATAAATTATATAAAATCAAGTTCACATAAAAATTTAATTTTAAAGTTTAATTAATTTTTTGTCAAGGAAGCTTAAATTTTAATTGCAGTTTAAAGACAGCAGTAAGTAAAGTAATATATATTTTAAAATAAAAATAAAGCAAGGTGTTATCATCATGAACTTGAAATAAACATAACTTCATTAATATAAGGCTTAAAAATATTATTTTTATAGAGAAATTCCTGTAATTTACCGAACAATTTCCCTAAATATTTTCTTTCTCTGCATACACGAGCATTTTCAGTTCCATTTCCATTTTTCCCATTTCCATTCACCCCGCGTGACAATTACTCATGAATACATTTTGCGCCTGATAAAAGTGCGCGAGGGGGTGGCTAGCCCAGGCTAAGGGCAGCCGTTTGCGTTTTATTTATGGTTTTATTTGTGGCAACACAAAAGCCTGCCACGAGCCAGGACTCGAGTGCGAGGATGGGCAGGAGCAGGAGCAGGAGGATGAGCCCGAGCTCGAGGATGAGCTCTCGAACTCTCGACCGAGCCAGACAGACACACATCGAGGACATTGTACGCCAGAGCGCGTCATATGTTTGTAACTGCTACTCGTCTCGTATCTGGTGTATATATCTATGGCTATATTATCCGAACTCAACCTCCTCATGTGTGTGTGGTATCTGTGTGCGCCCCATAACCATAAAGTCAATTTATTTATTAAGTTTTTATCGCAAACGTCGCCGCGCCATGGAGAACAATTCTCTTGGCAAAGAAGAAGCTCACAATGAAGTCCTAGAAAAACATACTCTCTCTCGAAGGGGGGTTGAGCTATTAACTAGTTGTTGTTGATTTGATTTGATCGAATCTGTAATGTGTTTTGGCCACTTTGCGGGTGCCAGCCCCCGTTCAAGGACAGCTTCTGACTTAGCTATGAATATTGAGAGACCTTAAAGGTTAAGGGATTCAGTTCTTATTTAAAAACTTAATTTATATTTAATAAATATTGCTTGGAAAATAATTAAAATAATAATTTACTTGGCTAAAGATGGGATTTTGTAAAGGAGCAAATTAAAAAACATGTGCAATTAAAATAAAGTAATAGCATTAAAAATCACAAATGAAAAAAGGCAAATATTATAATCATAATTTTTTATTTATATATATCTTTAAAAAAAGGGTATATATATTCATAGATTCTGAATAAAACATAAGAGCAGATCAAAGTCCAAAGCACACAAAGTGCCCCCTCAGCATCGACGCTTGTTTCGCTTGTGGATCACTAGAATTCCCAAGTGGCCGGTCAGCAATCGGATTTTAAAACCTAATCGGATACTGAAACCGTCCTTAGCTTGCTTTTGAAATCTACATTTTAGAACTAAATAAGCGAAATCACATATGTTTTTATTTATTTGTAAATCCTTAATTGTTCCTTAGCCCCTTTTTTTGTGCAATTGCTTTAGTTTTGATCTCTTTAGAGTGCTCCCTCAATATACGCCCACCCTAAATGCAATTGTTTATTTTTCCTAATTTCCAAAAGTGCTGCGACAGTTAAGGGTCCCCGGTGCTTAATGGCACGGAAATGAAAATCGTTGAGCATTTTCCACCATTTCTCCCTGCGTGGAACATTTGTTTTAATTAACGAAAATTAAGCAGACGCCTACGCACCAAAATTCTCACTCACTGTGAGCGATCACCCCTGCCCACTACACACTGCCCATTAGCATTACCATTTATTTTATTTATTTTTTACTGGCCAGCGGCAGCTGTACGCGGGTGCTTGTTGTCCGGTATGTAAATTAACTTAAATACCCTAGAAATTAATTAGCAGCGATTGAGATCGCCCCGATAATGACAACACACAGCACAAGAGAGAGAGCAGAACAAGAAAATAATACCAGAACCAGCGATCCACCGATCAGCGGCGACCACCGACTGTTCCGAGTGGCTTTTCAGTGGTTCCGCTTCGCGTTTAACCCTTTGCTCGTCCCCGTTCGCTTTTTGGGTCTTCTCAGTTTGCTTCAGTTTTTATTATATATTTTTTTTTTCGGCGTTTCGAGAACGTCGTCGCTGTGGCGGCGACAGTAATAATGATGCGTTTATCCAAAACGAGCATCAGATAAGCGCCAGCCGGAGGCGATCGACAAGTTTGATAAGGGGCGCTTGCCTGATAACAGAGAGAGATGGCTATACGAGGGGTGCACTGAAAGGAATTAACTAGAGTAACAAGAAGTACAAGAAAATTAAGAACTTAACCCTGAAAGCCCTGAAAATAAGCTCTATTTCCTTTATTTTTGGTAAGAAATCAAGTGTAAAATATGCTTTGAGTCTTGTAAAAAATTTTATAATAAATGTTTAACTATTAAATTTTATTTTTAACATATTGTAGATATTGTTTAACCTTTTAAATATGTCAAGTTTATTTTTTAAAATGATTTTGAGATTGTTTCATGGAACTTAAAATGTTGTTTCAAGGAAACTGCTAATAATGTCATGACACAGGGCACAAGTTTTCATTAATTAGAGTTTTCATTAGAGGCTTGACATAG
>JAEIIF010022022.1:0-29473 GCA_018874455.1 Drosophila trapezifrons | reverse complement strand
TCTTCTTTTATTGTACAACGTACATGCTTGAAATTAACAGATTTTTTTTTTAATTTAGGGAGAAAACTGGATTTTTTAGGGAGAAATCTTGACTGTTTGAGATTTTTTAGGGGGAAAGCAAAACTTGTATCTGGCAACACCAGAGGAACCTTTGGACTTTGTTTTTGTTTTTGTAGCCAGGTAAGTTTGAACAATTCAATTAAGTTATAATTAATTAAATAATCTCCGTCACCGCGAACTAGCTTATCCAACTATATAATCCCGAAAATGTTCGTCAACAACACGCGGAATGTGATGCGCAGCAGCTTCGTAAGTGCAAAAAGATTATAAATATAAAAGCAGGCGCTGGCGGCTGCGAATTAAATAACAATTTGATAACTCCTCTTTCTCCTTGCAGCTGCAGCGTTGCAAGAGCACTTTGGTGGTGGCCGAGCACAACAATGAAGCCCTCAATCCGCTCACCCTGAACACTATTTCCGCGGCCAAGAAGATCGGCGGTGATGTCACAGTACTGGTGGCAGGCACCAAGTGCGGACCCGTAAGTCTCGTCGCGTTGCGTCCCAAAAAGTCTCACATTCAGTGACTAGTGCGTGTTGGAAACTGAATCTAAGTAGACTAGATCTAGCTTTGCTTTAGTAGAGGCTATAGCATCTATATAAAGTTAGATCTTCTTAGTTTTCCAGCATCTTCACCAAATAATTGAACAAAAAGCTAACATAGGCCGGCAGACAGTTATATAAATAGTTTCTTGCGAAAAAAAAACAACATCTGAAGCATTTTACCCACACAAAGTAATTTACAAATATTTTTAATGTTTTATATTCCAATTCCAGGCCTCCGAGGCTCTCTCCAAAGTAGAAGGCGTGACCAAAGTCCTAGTGGCCGAGAATGCCGCCTTCAAGGGTTTCACCCCCGAATCGCTGACACCTCTGGTCCTGGCCGCCCAATCTCAGTTCAAGTTCACCCACATCCTAGCTGGGGCCTCGGCTTTCGGCAAGAACGTCCTGCCCCGCGTGGCGGCCAAGCTGGATGTCTCGCCCATTTCCGAGATCATCGATGTCAAGTCTGAGGATACGTTTGTGCGAACCATTTATGCTGGAAATGCCATCCTGACGCTGAAATCAAAGGATCCCGTGAAGGTGATCACTGTGAGGGGCACCAACTTCCCACCGGCGGCTACCAGCGGCGGAAGCGGAGCTGTGGAACAGGCACCAGCTGGAGAATATGCCAGCATTCTGTCCGAATTCGTGTCCCAGGAGCTGACCAAGTCCGATCGCCCTGAGCTGGCCGGAGCCAAGGTTATCATCTCGGGAGGACGTGGCCTGAAGTCTGGCGACAACTTCAAGCTGCTTTACGACCTGGCTGACAAGTTTGGAGCTGCTGTCGGCGCCTCCCGTGCCGCTGTGGATGCCGGCTTTGTGCCCAACGATCTGCAGATCGGACAGACCGGCAAGATTGTAGCTCCCGAGCTGTACATTGCCGTTGGCATCTCCGGTGCCATTCAGCATCTGGCTGGCATGAAGGACTCCAAGACCATTGTCGCGATTAACAAGGATCCCGAGGCACCCATCTTCCAAGTGGCCGACATTGGCATCGTGGCTGATCTGTTCAAGGCTGTGCCCGAGCTAACTGGAAAGTTGTAAAAGGCGAAAGGAGAGAGATTGTCACGTGTTGTAGTATAAAGATTATGTACCGATGAATTGATAACTGTTGCATTTATTTGAATTTCTATCCAGCATCGCGGAAGATTTCCTCACAAATTTTGTAATAAAAAAAAACACAAGCCGAAGACCTGTTCTATGCAGAGATTGTACAGTCTTATCAGTTTGAGAGGGATGTGATTGTGCAACTGTTTGCGCAAAGGAAATAACGAATTATTAATCATAGATAAAGATAATGTAAAAATCAACAAGGATTAACTTGTTTTATCTTTACAATTACGAATTTGAAGTGGCTTTTATCTGTCTATAAAAGCTGAGATAAATGCTTATCAGAATTCAAGATCATATCGTATGTTTACTTTTGTATGAAGCTTTTATAAAAAGCTTTTTTAATTAAACAAATAAGTGGAATAAAGCTGTTAAGGCAGAAAGCACTCTTAAAGCTTTACTAGATTTTTGTTTAAAAATTGTTTATGAATTTTCGGGCTAGGAAATATTTTAAAGAAATTTAATTAAATCTAAAACAGGGTAGGGCACCGAATTCAAGTTCGGAGCATCCTTAAAGTCATGAGCCTTACTGAATATACGAGTAATGAAAAGCGAAAGTCTCCGCATTATTATTTATGCTATGTCACGGATTGTCACGCATTTGTTATTTTTTTAAATAACTATTAATCGTAACAAAATTTGGTATCAGAAATTTTTTAAGTTAAATGTGCGATTTCACTTTTATCTCACCTTGTTAAGAGGTGATTTTGTTTGATCTAAATAATGTAAATATATAACAAATTTCATAGATTTACTCAAATTTTTGGACAAAAATGTATCGTGTTTCTACTTTTATTTCCAAGGAAAGTTTTTGGTATCTGCTATAGCGTCGTTATCTTAGCAGATATTTTTATAAAATCAAAACCCTTTTACAGAATTTTCCATAACGAATAATATGTAGTACCGTTCCTATGTATAATTTTCACGAAAAATTAATAAATAAGCTCCAAACGCCAACATGTAGGTTGTTTCTATTATTTTTTCCAAGACTGTATGTAAGTGCGCCGTGCTTGTACCCACGACGTATGGGTTTTGTTTTTGTACTTCTGTGTACTGTTACTTTTTCCCGAAAAATTCTCAAAGGCCTCCTTTTTTCAAGATCCCCAACAGAAGCTCTAGGAGCTGAAAGAATTACATATTTATATTAAAACTAGCTAGTTCCAAAATCTTATCCATATTCAATTCGTAAATCGTTGGTATATTTTCGGTATTATCGTGCTTATTATAAATCGTAGAACCATAAAAACTAAAATCAAGCCAAAAACCACGCCAATCACTAGAGTGGTCCACTCCAAAGGATTCAAGCTGTTGCTTGTGGGTAGGACATGAGTGTTGATGCCGCTCTAAAATAAGGATAAACTTAAATAAATAAATCTTCGAATATGCAACCATTTCAAGACCTTACCCAGCCACCATTCTCATTAATCCAAGGCACCAGCTCATCTTCGATCACCTCGGACACACTCTCCATTAGCTTGGGCAGGTACTCCGGATGACCCTGGCGCACGCAGTCCACGGACAGGCCCCCGGCGATGGCAAACAGCGAGATTACCTTGCTCCAGGTGATCTCCACACGAAAGAGGTCGCGACCCACGGCTCCAAGGAGCAAACTCACAGCATCCGGAGTGTGGAATTCGCCGCCAGGATTGCGGCAAATCTGACGGGCAACGCCATTGTAAACGCGAGGATGCATGCGCTCCAGTTCGTCGCCCAGCTGAGTATTAATTATTTTATGAATTATCTTTAATTTATATTATTTAATGTGGTCTTTTTTTGGGATAATTACCACTTGAACTGCTGGAAAGACATCGCGGACAATGCCCATGGAGGTGGAACCGAGTATACTGCGTATGCGCTGCAAACCCAGTTTTTTATTGAACAAACCCGATCTTCTCAGGCGTCGCTTGATGTAATGACCACACAAACAGCGACCCTGGGTTGGAGAAAACAGAGAAAAAGGTAAGGAACATATCTTAGATTATATTAAGGGATTTAAAACATAGTAATCTCTTGTAATTTCCAACTAAAAACCCACCTGCGTGATGATATCCTGCGCTGGTATCTGTGCCGCCTTCCAGCCAATCGTATAGGACAGCTTCCTGGTCACCACATCGCTGACATTGCTCAGCCTCCGCCGCGTCGTCTCTCCCCTCTGACTGCCACCCACCTCCAGCAAGGAGGCGGAATGCAGAGTGGCGGGAAAACTGAACTTTCTACGATTCTGGGCCTGCAGAAGACGTTCGCTTTGGGTGGTGGCCATCGGGAAGCCGTTGCTGAAATTATCGTTATTCGTGGGATACGAGGTGCCGGGCATGTTTCGCCGTCAAAATCGTTCGAGATCCTGCGGGGAATTACTTATAAGTAATTGGCAAGATGTGGGCAATGGCTATACAAAAGTCATAAATCAACTTAAAGCTACATAGTTGAAGATCCAGTTTACGGTTAACAGTTTACAGAGAGTGTGTCTTGTTAATTCAATTAATTGCATTTAATTTGGCAAAGCCTAGCCGCTGGGAATAACCTGTCTGTCCCACACATTGAACATTAAAAATAATTGGCTCAAAGCATAAATGTCATGTTTAGCTAATGAAAGCCACACAAATATGGGCCAAAAAACTGGTGAATGAACTTCTGAAATCAGATTGAGAGTAAACAGAACTCTTCCCACATAAACAAGTGATCGAAAATGATTGTAGGTGCACTTGAAATAATTTTTATATAACTTAAATCTTCTTGGGAAAATTAAAAAAAAAAATTTTATTTGAACTAAGGAGTTTTTATAGAAAGAGATCAATTTTTCAAGAATTATAAAAACAAAATATACAGAAGTGACTAATAAATTGGTTGAGAGCTAAAATCACTTTAGGATATACCCAAAAGTATGCAATAATAAAGTTTAGGTGCCGAATTCCGTGTACTTTTTTTTGTTTTTATATGCGGACATTTTGTAGCATACTTTTAGACACTTTTAAATTTAAATTATATCTTGAGCGATTTCTGTGGCATTCCTGTCACATATTTTGTAAGCCCATTGAATAGAAGAAATGTCATGAGATGATTTGTTTTCCATGAAAATAAAATCCATACAATATTTTTATGGTACAGATATACTGTTTAAAAGTTATAGAAAAATTGCTTTATTAATTTAAACTCTTCAAATAACTAAAGCTAATAATAATCTTAATTTTTTTCCTGTCTAGATTTCATTATGACGCTCTTTGGTATGACTCTTTATCCGAGGCTGCCCAAAATGGTCACATTACCGGACAGATTGTCGGCTCGTTAGGTTTGATTGGACTTCTGGCTAAACAGCGCTCAGCAATCCGCAATATGGCCAAAATGTTGCTGTGTTCGCAGCTGTTGTCATTAGTTGTCCACAAGCGAGATGTCAAATGGCAAATGATTTGTGGGACGGCCGCGGCAAGTGAATCCGAATTGAATCGAATTGAATTGAATCGAAGATGGAACCGAACTCGGATCGCTGGTGCTGTTGCTGCCGGCCTATTCCCCGGAGTGCACTTCGCAATTAGCTTTACATAACCTGACCCACTCAACAACGGATTGGGATTCGTGACCAAGGAAAGTCCGTTGATGGTACACCAAAGTCGTGTGCGTTGTGTCTTTCTTGGCCATTAAAAGTGATAGCTGCTCTGGGAAAGTGTCTTCAGGGTTCCCAGTGAGAATAATACGTTCCAAAAAATAATCCAGGCCATTGGAGTCACGCCCTGAGCTTAAGAGCTTATAAAAACCCTAAAACTCGGGGTCCAATCGGTCAGTTATTGGTAAAAATGTCAACACGGTGGACGTCTCTAGTCATTGCCCTTTGGGGTTTGCTAATTATCGGTGAAAGCCAAGCGGATGTGTCTCATTATTACGCCTCTCCTTTGGAACAATACGGAAACTATCTTCATGGACAAGTGCCCTTTCAGTTGGGACTTTCGCCGCCTAGTTTATATGGAAATCCACCTCCTGCTGCTCCTGCTGTTCCTCCTGTCACTCCTGCCCCAGTGGCACCCGCTCCGGTGGCCACCACGGAGTTTAGTCTGCCGGAGATTATCGAAAATCGCAGTGTCAAGTTTCAGGGAAGCAGCGGACATGGAAGTTTTATACCTCTCAGTCAGCATTATCTACCGCCGGCCATAGAGGAGCGACCCAACTATGAAAGTCCCAAGCCCAGGTTGGTGTTTTCCTCTTAAATAATACTCATGATCCATTTAAAAATTAGGAAAATATTCAGGGATGCCACAGTAATCTTTCTGGAAATGAAATCACTTAACAAGTCGCCAAAAAGTATGCAATAAAATATTTTAAGACCGTAATTCATCGAAATTTTCTTGATATCAAGGATCTAAAAATTTGTAGCAAACTTTTGAACATGATTTTAATTGATTTAAAATCCACAGCCTTTATTTTAAACAAATCCCTTACTATTTTCAGCGAAGAAACCTACCCCGCATATTATTACCCACAACCGCCTGGAGGCAGCATCCTTACCACCTCCATCCCAACAACTACCACCACCCCAAGACCCATATTTGTGCAAGATCCTGGCGAGGAGATTGAGACCATCCACTCTCCTGGCTACGATTACCACGCACCAGTGGCAGTTCCTGTATTTCCGACTCAAAAACCCTCCACTCCTGCTCCCGTTTACCTGCCGCCCACTGAAGGAATCCAGGATCAAAATCAACTGAGACTTCGTCTCAAGGATATGCGATGCCTTTCTTCAGGATATTTCCGAGCTGTTCTCAAGCTGGACAGCTTTTTGGGAGCTGCTCCTACGGTGGATCAGGATAACGATGATGTGCAGGATAAACGCTGTGAAATGAAGCTTTCAAGAAGCTTTCTGCTCCTGGATATTTCTGGCGAGGATTTCGAGCGTTGTGGCGTGAGAACCTGTGGCCAGGACCTATGTCTACGTCTGCGATTTCCCGCCATTAGGGGACTAAGAACCAGCGGGGATTCGATCTTAACCCTTCACTGCAAGTCCCAAGAGCGAGTGGCGGTCAAGACGCATGCCTTGAAAATGGGAGTGGCCAATGATGTGTAGGGATTGCCTTGATTTTTAAGGGTTTATCAATTATATTTATAACTATTTTTTAGACAAGCTCGCAGTGGTGGAAGCTATGCCCATGGCGGCAACCAGAATCCCTTTCGCACCCATGTTGAGTTACTGAGAAAAGGCAGTAATGGTTATACCCGGCATCTGGAGACCAATGGGGCAGTGCAACTGGGCGAGGAGTTGCTCCTGAGAGCCCATGTTCTGGCAGGGGATGGTAAGTCTTAAGCACTATAAATTCATTAAGGTTACTCTACTTTATAGGCTTCCTAGTAACCTAAATCCTTCCTTCACAGGCTGGAATTACACAAAGCTAAGTGATGTGCAGCTGCAGAGGATTGCCTCTGGCGGAGAAGTGCTCAACACCGTGCAGTTGGTTAGCTCGAGGGGCTGCCTCAACCCTGCCATGCTCTCCATCTGCTCCCATGCCCCCATTTTGGAACCTCCTCTGGGCCAGAGACTTCACTTTAAGGCCGTCATGTTTCCGGGTATGCGAAGTGGCGAGGTTCTTGTGATCTCCATGCGAATAACGGGTTGCCTGGAGCGTGAGGATTGCCAGGTGACAGCCCAGGACTGTTTGCCATCGGTGGGACAGCGGAGGCGACGGAACGTCTCTCATGGCAATGGCACTGAGGTGTCGGAGCTTTCGCATCTTAGTTTTAGAGTTATTATGCCGGGATCGGTGGAGGATTTGCCCAAGGAGAGGAATTATGAAGGGAAAAGTTTGGGAGTTAGGGAGATGTCCAAGTCACTGGCCCTATACGGCAGCTTGGGATTTGTAGTGATGCTCTTGGGTGTTGCCATAGTGGCTTTGTATAAGTTTGGTAAATAGTGAAAATGTCGGAGATCCGGGTACTTTTAAACCAATTTGAAAGCCTTTACCTTAGAAGTTGTAAAGGAAAAATGTGTACTTAATATCTAATATAAAGTTTACTTATCAAATTATTTTTCAAATCATTTCAAAAGCAAATCGGTTTGAAACCCATTTTAAAAATGCCCAAAAGTAGGCAATAAAATATTATAGCAACCAAATCAACTGACAATTTGTAATTTCTTACAAGATGTACGATTCTGTAGCATACTTTTCGACAGTTTTTTTAATAGATTTCAAGACTGCATTGATTTCTGAGACTTACCGGACAGAATAATATTTTGTAATAGCTTAATATGTAACGAAATATAAGACCTACTCTATAGAGACAATAAGCTCCTTATCAAAGATTATTATGGAATGTCACCCCACAACAAAATCGACTTAGAAGCGTAAAGAGTCTTTTTCATTTATAAAGATATGGTTCATGGTGGAAACTGAACCCCAACGCTATTATCTATGAACCAATTTCAATTAAGCTGCCACAATCCACAACACACAGTTAGCTTTTCTCAGCGGCCCCCCTGGAGAGTAATTAAATTGTAACTTTGTAGATTTTGGGACCCCCCAAAGTGCAAAAAAAGCGTCGAAAATCAGCCACTAATTGGCTGCGATTTTCATGCCCATTAAGCGTTAACTGTCAGCTGCCACCGGAGGAGCACTCGATGGATTATCATATAGACGAAACTCGACTTACAAATTGCACCAAATAACAAAGCCAAAATCAGACCCGACGCTGTGAGACGGGTTTCATTAGCCGCCGAGCTCGAAGCGTGAAAACGTGATAGAATTTCGGTCTGAGCTCACATATCTGGCCATAACTAAATCGCACAGATCGGCGATCGCAATTTGCGAATTGCGCGCGCTGTTTGGAAATCAGTCAAGTCAGTCACTTGGCTTAGATTTGGGTTTCTTACTTATTTTTTTCTCAGGCTGCCCGGCCAATTACAAGCAACATGAACATAAATAAACTTTTATTAAGTGCTAATTTCTGTTTTAAGCTCGAAATGGGCAAAGATATTGGCTCGATGCTGATACCACAGGGGCGATAAGTCAATTTGCTTGGCAGCGGAGACAGAAAGGCGGTTAAAAGACAGGTCCAGATTGGCGCCATTTGATATTATTTGAAACAGTTTTTTTAAGTTTCCTTATTGTGGGGGTTAAATTTTAAAATTATAGAAAATGCAGGGAATAATATAGCTAACAAGGTCTACAATTTACCTTAAATCGGGAATAAAAGAAGCATTTTTAAAAACATTAAAAAACTATTTAAAACAAATTTATTTCAAGACATGTATAAATCCATTGATATTAATTCTGGATAAAATATAATAACACCTAAATTTGATTTATAATATTGATCTGTTAACCTTCCTTCCTCCATGATCATATATTAAATTTGGCAATTTCTTCCTTTCAATAAAACTTAAAATATTTTATGACTAATATATTCATAATCTTTTCTCTCATCGAAATAAAACCCATTAAATTCGATGATCTCTTTGCATTTTTTTCCACTGACCTCAAGTCAAGCGTGAAATGCTGGCAAATATTCCCACAGCTCTCTGAGATCATCGATGGCTGGGACTTCGGGTGAGATGCATTCGCATCTCTTGACCACTTGCTGGGGGATTGGGAATGGGAATGTGGCCCGCTGATGTTTTGCAAGCTCCAGTGCGCGATGTTAACTAATTAATAATCCCGACACGTTCCGTCGTCCCCCCGACGAACACACAAAACAGAATCAGGGGAAAAGACGAGGCTATAGCCTCGCTATATAGCTTTAGCTGTGCGTACTTTGTCTTTGTCGCTTAAATGGCAGGCAAAAATGTTTGCCGAACATAAATTAATGTCGTCTCCGTCCCCCGAAACTGGCGCTTAAGTTCGTGTTCGGCTCAGCTCCAATCCGTGTCCATGGAGTTCCCCACATTGCACTTGCTGGCCAGGCAATTTACACTCTTCCATTCAGCCAAAATCGGTGGAGGAAAGCCAGTGTGGACGGTGGACCTGGCCTAAACAATTTTCATGTCGTCGTCGCGTTGTCCGCTTAAATTATCGACTACTTAGTGCCCAGTTTAGCGAATGCCTAATAAATATTTATGAGCGCACTTCATTTTAGTCAATTTTCAAATGGACAAGCAAAACGCGAGACTACTCTCTGGTTTCGTCTGTCTCGGTTCTATGAATGGATCGATCGATCATGAGACTACATCCAACGATTTCGTTGATAATTATATATGGAAGGTGCTTTTGCTCTCAATATATATATGGATCACATTCCAAAAGGGAGTAGTTTCGAGGGGACTAATTGAGTTGCAGAAACGCAGATAATGTTGAAAGTTTGTCAACAAGAAATGTTTTCAGAGGAATATCTCGAAAGCTATAGTAAAAGGTTGATAGGAACTTAAATAGCTTAAATATAAGATTTATGAGATTCAGAAAGGTATTGATACTCGTTAATTAAGAATTCTGCAAGCTTAAAAAATATTTCTTGAATATTGTTTGTATTTAGGAGCTAGTAGGGATGCCCCGAAAATTAATAGAGTTTTGAAATCACTTTAAAATGTGTCTAAAAGTATGCAGAAATTTAACATCGCTGATATATATTAATAGAAATTTCTTTTGATTTGTAATTGATCTAAAGGTCTTGGAATCCTGTTAATTTTAAGAATTTATATTATAAGACAAATTATAAAATATTATTTATAACTTTAAGCCTCTTTTTCGACACTTATTTCATTATATTTTATGTTAATTGAGTAAAAAATGTTACAAAAATAATAAATTTGAACTATTTTCTTAACTGTAAGTCTGTAATGAGAAGGCATTACAGTTTCTTCAACTTTCCATCATAGTTAATTGTTATTCTTTAAATATATAAAAATGTATTCCTAAAAATACCTTAATGTACTCCCTTTTACATCCAAACCCCCTGCTGCATTCCTACCTCTTAGATATCTCCCTCCCATATAATTGGATTAACTCAATTATAATAATCTAAGTGATTTATGCACAATTAGAGGCACTCCCCTCCTCGCACAAACATTTATTAAATGCTCTGCCATTGGCCAGCCTCCCGAACAGAAAAACGAACTAAAATCAACAATCGCGGAATCAGCGAGTTGCTCGCACTCATTAGCAACTTTTATTAACCAAAAGTGTCAAATGTTTTATCTGCGACAGAGGCAGCGCCGGCGATTGGCCCAAACCCGAGTTTGGCCTAAACCGTTGGTTAGGCATTGCATTTCATTTGATTTCATTTGATTTTCTGCTTTTTTTGCTTTGTTTTTTATTGACTTTATGGGCTGTCCGACTTGTTTTTTGTCTGTGGGCTGTGCGTTTTTAAGCATTGTGAGCATGTAAACATTTGTGTTATTGATTTTTTACAACATTTGACAGTTACGCAGGCCCAGAGCCACAGCTTTGGAATTTCGCATTTATTTATCTATTTTTTGCGATTTTTCTTTGCTTCCAATTCGGAGCGCATGACAAACGATTTTGAAGCAATTTGACTTTCGATCGGTGATTGGTTAATCAAATCTAAAGTTCATTAAAATGCCATTTTATATATTTAATTGCATATTCGACGGTATGACAGCGACAAAAAGTAATACTATATCTTAAACGATATTACTGCAATTTATTTTTAAGCCGCAAACTTGCGGTTTTAGTGCTTTTTTCAGCCAACTCAGCTCGAATGTAAGGTGAAAATGGATAAATTAGTAGTACAACGCTTCTGTTTGACGACGGTTGGCAATTTTGAAATTTACACCGCCTTCAAAGGGGTCTCTACAGGTGGTAAACATTGTTCAGAGATCATTAACTGTTGATTTTGCACTTTTGCAGCCACCAAGCGACCAACCAATTTGCGTCATTCAATTCGAACGTGAAATGGCATAAAAGCAAAGGGGGTGTTAAGGGGTTACGAGAGGGGTGTACAGATGTAACAGGTGCTTTTCCAGTTAATTGCATTAGTTCTACAGGTATATAAGTTAGTTGCAGTTGGGTCTGGTCCAGTGAGCCAGTTTTAATCACTTTTTGCGACCGTGACGCCTTAAAAACACTTGTGTTTGCACTTCACAATATATTTATTATGTTTTTAAATTCTTTTTTTGAGCATCTTTATGTATAAATGTATATTAAATGGCTTACAGCTTTTGGCGGAATGAATTAAATTTAAAAAACGCTTTCAAATCAAGACATTTATCTAAATTACTATTTAAGAAGTAATAAAACTAAAATGAGCTCGATTATGAAATACCCGGTTCCCAAAGCATTGTGAATTAAAAAAAAAAGACAGAAGCTTTATTCAGAAGCACGCTGATCCTATAATGATCCTGCATGGACTCGAACCCAAGACGCGTCTCATTCTTTGAGGCGAGTGCGAGCGAGATAGATAGAAAGGTTGCATCTTTATAGTCTTATAACTCCTAAGTTTATTAGCCAATTGTACGCAAATTTTAGAAAAACGTAGAATCCCAAGGCTTTTTATAATAAATATATATAGGAATTTCTTGCTAATATTTTTTTTTCTGTTTTTTTTTTATAATTTCTTAATTTGATTTATTTAATCAATTTATTCAATTTATTTATATATCATTTTTGGGTGACTTTTATTTATTATTATTATTTATTTATCAATATTTTTTCTGCAAATCATGAAACTCGGAAGGATAAATTCACTCGATAAACAATACAATAATACCCAATACCTTAAAGTTTAAACAATTGAAAGAACAGCTTTCCACTGTCATCATTAAATTTCGCTTACAGCCATAAACAATATTCGCCGGAACACAAGGCAACAGAAATCAAAGTGTCCAACGCCTTTGTCAATAAACATTTGTCGTTCCACGCTAATTGCCAACGTATTTCGCCCGCTCAGCAAACAAACAAACAAACACACTTAAAAAACACGAAATGGAAGGAAATAAAAAGAGACAAAAACTGAAATCATTTATGGCAAAGTCAATTGCGCTGCTGCTGCCGATCTGCCATCTCTTTCTGCGATGTGGGTGCCAGCTTTACGTTGATTATCCAGAGAAAAAAAAAAAAACAATAGCAAAACAGCAACAAAAGCGACACCAGATACACATTAACCGAACACACAACACACCCGCGCACACACACAACACACGCACAGAACTACGAAATTCAATTTAATTAAAATTGCTGTGCTGGTTGGCTTTTCTCCTTCAACTGTTGCTTCTCTTTCCGGCTTAAGAAAGGGCTCTGAACTTTTGGTGCTTAATTGTATATATTTATTTCATTATTTTTAAGAAATGTATATCGTAAATTTTCTTTCATGCTTTATTTAACAATTACTTCAGTTAACAGGTTTAATTTAGCGAAAACAGAATCACTAAAGAATCTTTTCAGTTTTATTTTGAATATTTTATAATAAAATTCTTCAGTTTTTGCTTATATTTCTTTGTTAAGAATTTTCTTAAAGATTTTCTTTATGCCAGAATATTAAATTCTTATTTAATAAAAATACCAAGGTTAAAGCCTTCCCTAATCCTTATTTTAATCAAAAAACTACTTAAAATATCGTGGAAATATGTCACATTTTCATTTATTTAATTCTTTAATTTTCTTCAAATTCACTAAGCTTTTGGGCCCTGAATTTATTAATACCGCTCCCTATATTTTTTTTGCCGGCTTATCACATTTTGGCCATGGATCGTATTGATACGGATGTTTATCTTTGATTGTGTCGGATGCGCAATTTGCGGCTGATAATGATAATGGCAACGCTGCTTATTATCTATTTTTCAATTTCAGTTTACGATGAGCGAATAATAAAAGAGAAAAAACAGTTAAAAAACAACCAACTGTGTGGCATGGAAATTGCTTAATTATTAATGCGCGGCACGTTGTGTTTTTCGAATTGGTCTCGGGAATCAGGTTGCTGGAATACATTCACGGTCACTGTTTTGGCAGTTGAAGGTTTTTTTAATTACCTACGGAGCGGAAACCGTAAATAATTTTTCACAATTTTATTTCTCTGATTTTATTTATTTTCTATGAATTTTTGTATATTTTTGTCATTAACGAACCGCTTGTTTTTTATCCAACGAGAGCCAGTGGGGCAGTAAGTTTAAGAAGCTGTGTGGCCGAAAAACGCTGCCGCAGCGTTCCGAACACGTCGAAGGCTAAACATGAATTGAAGTAAAAACCACAACAAAAAGTAACTAAGCCAAAACGTGACAAACAAATTTCCCGCCCAGCCAAAAAAAGTTATCGATTTCTTCCTATCGTATAAATGCCATACCTAGGTGAGACCATCAGCTTGACTTTATTTTTCCTCCCGAGATGTGGGTACACTGTCCACCTCACTGGAGTGGTCGCCAGTGTTGCCAATTCAGCTATTTTTCAACTAGACCTTGCGTTTTTCAATAGGCATATACGGGTTAAATTGTTAAATAGCGGCTAGCGGGAACTATAGCTGTTTTCCAAGCAAACTTGGTTTAATTTAAGCTTTTAAACACTTTTATAACTGATGTATTATCCAAATTTTGTTGTGTTTTTGGCTAATTTATCTTTTAAAACACGATAAATCTCAAATCCTTTCCTCACTCAAATCCTCTCTAAGAGCATGACATCCTTCCACCTCCCCTCTCTTCAACAGAAATCAGAATACATCGCCAATGTTGTCAAATCGAAAACGTGCCCAGAATTCATAGCCAGGATGTCAGAAAGAGAGTGAGAGGCGAATTGAACGCGAGAGAGCAAATGTGTATTTTATGTGGAATGTTTTAACATCCTTTTTATGGTTTTTTTATTATTATTTTTGGCTGTTTTTTTTACCGTTTTTCCCGTCAAAAAAGCTTTTTTGACCGTTCTTCCCGTCAAAAAAAAGCTTTTTCTCCAAGCAAAAGTTGACAGCACTGGTCACACTGCTGATTGGCTCGCAATTGTTTACTTTAATTATTATAGTATTTGTACTGTATTTGCGAACTTTTAACCTTTTTGGACATGGCGGACGACCCGGATAACTCTGTGGACCGGCCCTCGGAGGATGGCGATGCCAACAAGCCGGAGAAGATGTTCACCCTGAAGAAATGGAACGCCGTGGCGATGTGGTCTTGGGATGTCGAGTGCGATATTTGTGCCATTTGCCGCGTTCAAGTTATGGGTGAGTTTCTTATTGTTATTAGAATTTATTTTAAGGGCTTAATCTTCTAAGAAGTTGTAAATAAAGGCCAGAAGTTGTAAATAAAAGCCAGAAAATGTTGCTAGTTAAGGTTCTTAAAAGAGTTTTGTATTAAAGACAAAGGGAAATACGGCTTATGCTCTTCCAAAAGGCTTATGCGAATTTTAAAAAAGCTTTGTAACCGTTATAAAAAAGTTTAATAATTTTGTAATTTATATACATATAAAAAAATTAAATTAACATTGAACCATAATTTTAAAGCATTTCCTTTACTATAATATTTCTGAAAAAAATATCTATAAAAAAGTGTAAAAATAATGTGAATAAAAGTCCTATTATCAAGTTTTATGGTTTACGTTACTTTTTTCAACGTAGAATTTAGATTATAAATTATACTTTCTTGAAATTATACTAGTTAGTGGTCACCTTAACCGGACATTGAGAATATCTACAAAAAAAATTTACGAATTTATTTAGATTTTAAGTAATATCTTATCCCATCCTACATCTGTAACAGAAATATAGGAACTAGCCCTTGAAGTTAGACTTATCATATTTTAAGAGAGAGCATAAGTATCATTACCAAACGTTTTTATTCCTGGAGATAACTCAACCTGAAATTAACTGTAAAAAATGCACTTAAAATCTCTAGAGATTATAATATAAAATCATCAAGCACCTATTGTGTATAAGATCGCTGATTGCTTGCTTCCGTCATTGGCTTTAGTGCCAAACTACACAGAATATATATATTTATTACTTTATTACGTAGTGTCCTTTAAATGGACTCAATAAATCTATTTTAAAGCCCCATTTTCTGATCCAATACTGTCAGATCCAGATGGTAACTGAAACCCAATTAGTCGAACATCAGAGATGATACCAGAGATAATTCTAGCTATCAATGAGTGTATATGTATAATCGGGGATTACTATGTTAAAACCCAAGTAAACAGTGTCACATAATCGAACAGCCAGTGCACGGATGCACGGATCTTTCGCAATTGTTGATTCGATTTTGAACTCACATAATGACAGAGAGATAAGAACCCAACCTGAAACCGGGATCCGATGATGCGAGAACCGACCTATGTAATGCCTGCTACCTTATCGATCCGAGCAAGCTGATTGGCGAGCGAAATGCGTTTCTATTTTTGCATTTTCATGTGCCTCTGGAATGGCCATCCATCCAATACAGTCACATATATATATATACATATATATTTCGACTAGAATATGTCCCCGACAGAATCGGAATGAAACTCACGTATCTCTGACATTGCTTGGAACTGTAAAAAAAACCTCTCATGCCCGAGAAGGTCGTCGTATGCAAAGCCGAAAAGAAAAAGTAGTAACTTTGCAATTTGGTTTGGATTGTATTTATAAATAGTATTTCTTTTTTTTTGTTTAGTCTACATATAGATACACTTACTTTACAATATATATATATATAGATAAGATATATTCGATATATATAGCCAAATTGGTGTATATTTTTTCAGGGGAGAGATTTTTGGGGGTGTTTTTTGCGCTAAAGACTACAACTACGTTTCATGTCATTTTTCTTCTGTTGTTTTTTTACACCAATAAATTCACGCAACAATAATTAGTGCTAAAAATCATAATTTACATAATAAAACTATGCACTTAATGATTATTAAATAATAATAATAATATATAACAACAAGTTATGCGTGTAGAAAGGAAATTCTTTTTTTTTTTGCTAGGACTAACAATATCAGAGCGCCTAGGTTGGGGGTTCCTTTGAAGAGGATTCTTCTCTCGACATTTCTTAAGCACTAAAAGGCACTAAAGTCTAGTATTTGGTATTTGATCGCAATTTCAAATCCTTGTCCAACGTTCTTTTTACATGTTGAAGGACAATGGCTTAATATTGGCCACCGAGGACATGCGGCGCACACGGCCCATCATTTTTCGTTCAATATCCTCCAGGGTCTTGCCCTGCGTCTCGGGCACATAGAATATCACAAAGAACAGGCCGACAAAGCAGATGGCACCGAACAGCCAGAATGCTCCATGGGCGCCCATGAAATCTGTTCAAGAAAATATAAAGAAAATCATTATAAAACCCATTAGAATCTCTTAGAGCTTTTTAGAACTCACCAATCATGTCCTGGAAGGTCTTGGTCACCACAAAGGTACATGACCAGTTAAAGGCCGTGGCCACCGAGGCCGCCGAGCCACGGATTTTGGCCGGCAGAATCTCGCCCATCATTAGCCAGGGAATGGGTCCAAAGCCGAGAGAGAAGCCCAGGATGTAGATCACGAAACAGCTCAAGGGCAGCCAGCCCAGGTGGCTAACATCGGTGCCGTGCGCCTTGCAGTAGAAGAAGCCGCCCAGCACGAACAGGGTGATGACCATGGCAATGTTGGACACATACAAGAGGATCTGCAAGAGAAAAAATAAGCCCAAGTCAGCAAGGAACTCAATATAAAAGTATCCCTAAGGTTAACCCACCTTTCTGCCCGCCCGATCAATCAGCAGAGTGGCAATAAATGTGGCCATAAAGTTGACAATTCCCACAATAATTGTGCACACATTGCCATCAATGGTGGAGCCCGCATCCTTGAAGATTTGCACCGTATAGAAGATCACCGCATTGATGCCGCTCAACTGCTGGAAGAACATCAAACCCAGCGAGATGGACAGTGGCTTTAGGTTGCTCTTCTTTAGCAGCTCCAACATGGTGTTCTGGGTGGCCGAACGATCGGCATCAGCCTGGGAACGCATCAAACCCTTCAATTCCGGCTCCACATCCGCCTCCTTGCCACGCAGCCAAATCAAAGCCTTCCTGGCACGCTCCTCCCGTCCGCGACTCACAAACCAGCGCGGCGTCTCCGGGATGAGGAACATCAGCACCAGGAATGGCACTGGTAGAAATGCTCCCAGGTATGCCAGCATGGACCAGTCCATGTAAGTGCCCGCCACGAAGCAGAGGAGGATGCCAATGTTACCAAAAGCCGTGGGCAGGAGTCCTAGTGTTCCCCTGACCTCAGGCTGCACGGTTTCGCCGAGATACACAGGCAGGGAGAGCGAGGCAATGCCAACACAGAATCCAGCCAGGAAACGACCCGCCAGCACCATGGCAATGTTGACCGCACAGGCAATCAGTAGCCAGGAGACAATGAAGGGCACAGCGGTGGCCAGGATGGTGTTACGCCTGCCCAGGTACTCGATGAAGGGTCCGCCAGCAATGCCGCCAGCCAAGCCAGCCAGGGGCATGATGCCACCAACCCAGGAAGCCTGTAAATAGGAAAAGGGAATTTTATAATAAATAAATCGGATTTGAAGGGGAAGAAAAACATGTAAAAAACTAGGAAAACTGGTTCTACTTGGTAGGAATTTTTAACTAGTATTTTTGTAAGGAATTAAGAAACTAAAAACAGCAAAAAGAATGGGTTGATAGGTTTAAAAACTTTATAATTCAAAAGCTGTTAGATGTCTTTTGAAAACTTTAATTAGGATTATTTTTCATAAAAAAACACTGTCAAATTTGGGGTAAAACCCTATAGAACTCATACTATATAGGTTTTTACAGGTTTTATATTTTCAGAGAATTTATTTATAATATTTTTCAGACTTTATGCGAAAGTTTCCCTAAGAAAAAAGTTACAAAGAGCTCTACAAGCTATAAACTACACAACAAATATTTAGTTTATTCCTGTATTTACGCGACAGATAAGAATTTACTAGGGAAAAACTTCAACAAAGAGCTCTTAGAAGAGTTCTACAAATATATTTCTATTTTTCGTGATATTAGCTTGGTTTTTGTACTTACAGCTTGTGGGGTGACCGTAAAATCGGTGATATTTTCATTGGTCATGGAAACCAAAGCAGGAGAAGTATAGGCACTGACAAAACCAACCACAAGGGAGCCCAGGGAAACGCTCAAGGCGGCCAGGACCTGGAAAGGAATAGAGAAACAGATATCTTAGTTAGTTGGGAGTTTTAAAACGAGGAGTTTTAAGGGGAAAGTTTTTAGCTTAGTTTAAAGGCAGACCTGAGAAAAGGTACAAATAGCCTTGGGCTCCTCTATGGGCACTGAGAAGGACACATGAGTGTCCGCTCGCATTAGGATCTTCATGTTTCGGCTGTTTTCAACTGCTTCTAGCTGCGATTGGTGACCGTTTTTGGTTAGGCAAACACACGAGGTTGCTACTACTACTGCCTTTCACTTTTGCTCCTTGGCTGGGAGATTGCTTTCAGCGTTCGCGTTCGCTCGTCCAAAACTCAACTGAAACTTGTCATTATGCCCGAGTGCAGCGTCAGTTGCATTTTCATTAGGTTCTGAATTTTTGAGAACAGTTTAAACGCCGAGACTCTATTGGAAGCACGTACTATACGATCGTCGATCGATCGATATCGCTTAAATAGTATTGGGGGGATTGAGTCTTGGATGTTGGGATGCGGATTCTACAACAGATACTGTTCCCAAGTCTTATCAGCTTTGTTTAACTTTGTCAAGAACAAAGAGTAGCTCAGCGTGAAGCGGTTTGAGGCTGTCTTTGCCAGTTCAAGTGCAAAACTGCAACTGTCCAAGGAATAACAAAAGGTTGCAGCAGGTTGCATTGGTCCTGCCATTCCGATTAGGTTGCCCAAGTCCCGATCCATCATATATTTTTAGTTCAGCCCATAACTAAATGCTTTAATTTCAATTAAGGCAAAAGAGCAGCGACTCAAACGCGTGCGAAAATAGCTCAAACGCATACTACGTCCCCAGTTCCAGTCCCTCCAATCTGTTTGGCTTTATAAATTGCTTCAACAAGTGCCTGCTTTATGGTGGCATTAATGCCATTCATAATAATCCCCCCCGGGTCACTCGCGGAGGCGCCAACTGGCTGGCCTAACGAGGGTACAATACCAGAGTGCGTGCTCCTGCCTCCCTGCCATAGACAAATGTATGTGTGTTTGACCCACCTGTGTCCATATGTAGATGGGATTCGTGGTGGGACGATAGACCTCCAGCTTGGGCTTGCCATCCTCGGTTATCTGGCGTACGAAGGGCACCGCATGACGGATATTCTCGCCCCGCTTATTCCCCATCTCGTCCATCTCGTACAGTCGCCGGCTGATGGGAGAACAGAGCAGAGAAGAAAAGGTTGTATTAGTGGGAGAAGCGTGTCAATGTTGGATTAAAATTATATTGAAGGAAGGTTGCTAACACTCAAGCCTCGTCATCTATTGTCCGGTATTGCGTAGGCGGCGTGGCGCGTTTACGGCGGGATTAGCTTGAGTTAGCCGGAGATACTATTTACTATAAAGAGATGATCGCTGGAAATAGTCACGGGGATTCCAATTTGTGCGATGCGCCACACTTGGCGTTTTTCCTTTCTTCTTTTTTAAATTGATCAAAAACGAAAAGTGCGCAAAAAGCTTGTGAAGGGGAATCTTGAGTGGGATTGTGAGGAATAAGCTAAAAAAAAACTATTTAATTAAGATCGCACTCAGCTTAATGGGATTTCTTTTAGAAAGGCAAACTTAGTACTTGATCGTAAGTGTGATAATAATTATGATATCATTTGAATTCAGTTATATTTTAAGAGAATTTGATAAGAATTTAGTTAGAAGAAATAGCTAAGAGAAAGACAATGCGTTACGCATCTTATTATTAAATTGTCTTTGCTTAAACTTACTAATTTTACCTTCTAATTTGCATCTTTTTTGTAAATAATAATCACAGATATATAACAACTTAATCTGTTGCATTTAAAGCTAACTGAGAAACTGATTTATAAAGCTAATCAAGTAAAAAGCTCGTTTAATACAGATTATTTATATATATTCAATATTTTTTCGAGGAATTTTCTTTAGCTCTTTCCCATTAAACTTATCAATTCTAGGAAATATATTCGATGATAGATAGCTTTACTTTATCATAAAAATACTTCATATGATATGTTTCTAGGTCACTTTTGTTTCCTTTGCAATGAATTAATTCCAAGAAACTTTTACTTTCTTTAGAGCTTTCGATTAAATAGCAAAATTCTGTCGTCAAGCCAAGTGATTATAGATTCCGCTTCTTTTGCATTATGTTAAACCGATTTCGCCACGTTCACGTCCAAGTCCAATGACGCAAAAGCCTAATCAAGATAACCCCAGAGGCTTTGACCTCTTCTGGGGACTTATTCTCTAGTTGGAGCTCATGGATCCTTCTTAAAACTCACCTCTTGCGGGAATCTGTGCTAATGGAGCGCTGCTGCTGAAAGTGCTGACGCGAGCTAAGGAAATCCTCGTCACTTTCGCTCTCGAGATCCTTGAGATCGATAATCACCGGCTTTGTGATATCCTTGGGCCTATGGATCAGCCTCTTGTGCTCGGCGTCGTCGCCCTCCTCGTCACTGTCGGTGCTGGAGCCTTGCAGGACCTTGTCGAGCTTAAAGGTCACCCTGGGATCCAAGCTCTGATGCTTGCGACCCTGAAACTCGCGACGTGTCTTGTGGAACTCCTCCTCCGAGGACGATTCTTTGAGCAGATCCTGCAGAAAGCGTGTGCCCTTGACGTCGAGGGAGACGTGCTTCTTGGCCTGAAACTGCCGGCGATTGTCGTTGGCCAATATGTGCTTGAGGTCCTTCAAGATGCCCTTGTGATCGACACTGGTGGCCTTCTGTTGCTGGAAGCCCGAGCGTCGCTCCTCGAAGCTGTCCTCGTCACTGTCCTCCGCCTGCTTGGCACTAGTGTTGATATTGCTGTTGTTGTTGGTGTTGTTGTTATTGCTGTTGCTATTGCCGGTATCCCTTCGCTCGAAGGACACCCTCGAACCCTTCAGGCTCTGCTTGCTGCGCTGCAACTCCTCACCGCCTTGGGCACTGCGCTGCTGCCGATCACGATGCTCACGGATCTCCAAGGAAGTTGGTGGCGGCGGCAGCGGTGTTAGCTCCAAGCTGCCACTCGCACGCAGCGGTGTCCTCTGTGGTTGGGGCTGCTGTTGGTGGTGGGTGGGCGGTTCGTTGATGTCGTCGTCCTCTAGGAGCGGACGGAACGATAGCGGTGGTTCGTCCTCGAGCAAACGCTGCTGCTGTGTCCTCACTGTGATCTGTGGATGCCGCTGGGGTGAGACCTGTGGGAACAGGAACGGATCCTCCGGCAGAATTGTGTCCAAGCTGGTGGCCGTATTCGAGGTGGACAGATTGCTCTCCACACGATGATAGCCCAGCTCGTCCTGTAAATCGATTCGAAGCGATCGAAAGTCGCGGATTAATTAAAGTAAAGCGTAAGTGTGGCCTATAAATATAAACTACCCCAGAGATGCCATCATCATCAGCATCGTCTTTGAGAAAACCGCCTAGAACCGATCCCAAAGTAATCTCTGTTCTTGAACGGATCCCAATCACAAAGGTTCCAGCATTATCGGTCATGTGCGCAGTTCATGATGCTGCTGCCTGCCTCCTCACAATAATTTTGTTTTCGGCTTTGGCTTAATGGATTTACTTTTTAATTACTACGCCAATTATAACACATTTAATTGCTTGTTCTTCACACATTTTAAAAAAAATTTTCGGCTCCTCTCTCAGAGATTAAAAATATTTCTTGATTGGAATATATACAAAGAACATCCTGTCTTATAAGTCGTTGATTTAATCAATTGGGTTTTTTTGGTTTTAATATAAGAAAGGCCTTTTAGTTTAAGAAATTATAGGAAAAGGATTTTTAATTAAAATTGATCTTACTTTTTGAAGTCAGAAGTATCTATAATCATATATTAATTGATTTTATAAAGATTTATTGCATAATTTTACATGGAATACTAATGAGTTTTTATAGATTTTTTTTTTGTACAGTTTACGACTTCCTAACTGGTTTTTAAATGCTTACTAACTAAGGATTATTTACTTCAACACTTTAACCAATACCTCTAAGTATGACATTTTTAAGTTAAAGTTTAAGTGAAGCTTTAAGTTCAAATATTAATACAATTTTGCATAGATATATCTCAGTTATTTTAATTTTTTAACTCGAGTATTAGATACTCTCTTTCTCTGGTTTTTCATCTAAATTTCGTATGGCGTTTCGCATCTTATTATTGGTGTTGTCTGTGATTACTCTCAAGATTAAGAATAATTTAATGATTTATAATAACAAATTCATATAGAAATTTCTAGTTTTAGTCCCTAGAATTTTAATATTACGATTTTTGAATTTTTTTATAATTTCAATCAACTTTTTCCGAGTCAATTACTTCTTTGATTATAAATTAAATATAAAATCCCTATTTTTACTAAGAATCTAAGGGGTATAAACCCCCTCCAGATTTATTTAGTGTTGAGTGTTTATTCGTATCTGTTGACACTACCCCAATATAGTTTTCAGTGGGAAATGGAATACTTACACCAACTCGGGTTAGTTTCTCCTTGAGCTTGCCCATGGCGCTGCTCAGCGGTTGATGACCGCCGCCTCCGCCGCCACCGGCACCTCTGTTGTCACGTCCACTCATCTTATCAGCTCAATAGCTTTGTAGGTGAACTTGAACTACTTAGTGGATCTTCCTTTCCTTCCTTTCTGGGGAGCTGTTTTTCTTATTTTGTTCTCTATATGTTTTCACTTTTGTTGTTAATGTTTTCTTCTCTTGTTTATTTTGTCTTTGCTGTAAGGGAAAAAAGAAGCAAGTTTCAAAGGTTAAAAATCATATAATAATGCATAAAAGCTAATTATAGTTTGGTATTTGATTGTGTAGTGCACTTATCGCGGCAACTTTTGATTGTTTCTGTTTGATTAGTCTGGAAATTTAATCATTTCACTTTGATAACAATTTCTAACACGTCACTGAGTTTGTGCAAATAGTATTTCGAATGGTCTGATGTCTGCAAAAATATAATAGTTGCAATAGTTTCGCCATTTCTGACTTAATTATGGTTATTTGACACTTGAAAAGTCAGCAGCTTATCAGCCTTGTCTACTTGGGGAATCGTCTGATGTCTGTGTGCCTTCATTATTATCGTATAGAATTTATGGGTGGGATTTTTAGATAACACTTCGAGCCCCCTTTCGGCACCCCAACACACCCTCTTTTTTTGATGTCAGTATGTGTGTCCTTGATTTCCACATGTGACCAACTTTTTTCTAATAATTTCCTCAACTTATTTCTCTAGTTGTTTTTATTTACATTTTTGTCGACAAATATTTGTTGCCGCCAACGTGTTGGCGAATATTTATGATCGCTTAATTTTTTTGGCATGCGGCAGCTGGCTAAAAAATATATAAATATATTAAAAATATCTCGGTAATTTTCCACACACTTTTCGGTATGTATATTAGCTGATTAATGACCGCATCTCTGCGGAAAAAGAAAGGGAAATATCGAAATATATTCATTTGTTTGATTTTTGTCAAAATTTCGCTGTGGCGTTTCTTTTTGACTTTGCGTCATGTGATGCCAGGATGAAAAATTGTGTGGGCGCCATGACGTCGACGACTTGTCTGTGTTTTTTTTCCTCATTTTTTTTCGTCTAATTTTTCCTGGCTTTTCGCCCCCACCCACATTTATATTTCCCTAAAAATATTCGCTGCTATTACTGGGGAAAGTGGGTGTCGGTCTTTTTTGCGATTCTATTCTGTATTTGGAATTCTGTGCAAATATCAAGCAGGCAAGTGACATAATGCCTCGGGGCCCCAACTAATGGTTAAATGGGGGCGTGGCCCCTCACCCCTAAAATTACAAGGCACTGAAAGAAATTAGGTTTTAGCTTTTAATTGAAGCAAATGAAACCCCAAAAGCTGAATTTAATGTAAGCTTTTTATTGAAAATATGTTTTTACAAATTTAATAAAGATAAAAATATGGGAATTGTTTGAAATAATTTTCGAAATATAAGGATATTATTTTACATAAAACATTATATATAATTTTGTGTTTTTAAAGATGTTAAAGAAGTTAACTTCGTAACTTTTTTCTATTCTGATCGTTTTTATATGATTTTTTAATAGTTTTCCTAAAATAGTTTAGAAACAGGTTTTATCTAATTTCTAAGTTTATTTCTCCCCCTGTAACTGAAGCTAAATTGTTCATATCTCTAATAATTTATCGACAAAAAAATCACAGAGATATGGAAACTATGGATATGTAATCGGCGATAAAGTTAAGTGAAAAATAATCATATTTTATCGCATTTTTTTCCGGTGTTTCGCTTTTAGTTTTCCATTAATTGGTTAAATGATGAACATGTTGCGCTTTTCTCTTTGAGAGGCTAAAACGCAATTGCAAATGCAAAAATTCTTGAGGGGAAAAGGCACTAAGAATTGCCATTGACCTTGAGCACCCCGTGCCTGGCTGAGAGTGGGCGGCAAAGTAGTGACACATATTTTTAGGGGCCGGCGAGGTAAAGAGAATAGTGATCGATCGAGCGGCAGCACGTTTCTTAGGCCAGACAACGATGCTCTTAAGCCCAGCTTCGGTTAATAAGCTCTTATGCAGCTGTCCGCTGCTCGCTCTTTTTCTCACTCTCTCTTAACAACTCGCCTCACGTGCCGCTCTCCCGCAACACAAACACAGGTGCGAAACCCCGCTCAACAGTGCAACGTTGCGATTTTCGTATTCGTCATGATCTCTGCTCGCATTTATATTTATTTTTAAGTAAATTAAGTAAGAAACGTAACCGAAAATTAACAAAAGGCAGTGGCCGCCAGACGAGACGCTTTTTGTGTCCACACACAAGAGCTCTTATTGTGCCGAATTATAAGTGAATTTGCTTCAATTAGCGAAAAAAAGACGCCCACGCTTTGGGATCGTTGGATTATTTGGAACTTTGGATCTTTTAGGATCTTCTCTAGATATTATTTTAGTCTTTGTACAACCTCAAAAATTTCGCATTTGTTTTCACTTTTTTTTCGCGCGCCACACACACACACTCGTACACTCACACGTACACACTTTACGAATTCTACGAGAGAGATATAAAAACATACAAGTTTCTTGTCTAAATTTAAGAATTTTCACGGTCTCGAGAGAGAGTGTCGCTACCAAAAACTTTTTCTCGACATTTCTTATATTTGATTTCCTCGCCGAAAATTGCAGTTTTACCCTTGGCCAAAAGTTGTTGTTTTTTTTCTTGTTTTTGCTGCTGTTTTTACAACATTTTCTTTTTCGCACATTACGTAAAATAGTTTCGAGTCTCCGGCGACAGGTTCATTAAAAATTTCTTATAATTAGTTGTTGTTTCATTTGACGTAGTTGTCGGACAAAAATGCGCATAAATTAGCAAGACCTTAAATGTTTTTTTCCAGACAGCCCAGAGACTGTTTTACTTTTCTTTTCCTTTTTAAACTATTATTAATATTTTGTATCTGTATTTTTTCCTTCTTTATTTCTTAAGAAACGCGATAAGGTTATGACCGGAACTGCTTATAGAAAAAAACTAAAACTATAAATAACTAAACTGGAATTCGGCACTTTTTTTTTGCTTCGGTAAATGAGTGTTTGTTTTTTTTTGTAGTTTTTTGGAACAGTTTGCGGTGAATTTCGGTTAATTCTGTGTTGATTTCTCAGGGTTTTTACCTTTTGAACAAACTACTAAATGTGATATCCACTATTGTGGCACTGAAGTACGAGATTCGAATGCGCAACGCTTATATAGCGCACACCGATTCCGGGCTGGCAAGAAGCAGAGCGGCGGCGCTCGAGCTTTTTTGTTGTTACCCCACCAACGGTAAAATACAGCGGCTCTCTCGCTCTCGGAGCAGCGCCGGGGGAAGAGTTGTGTGAGAGAGAGCGGAGCGGGAGAGTGTTGTTGGTCTGGGGAGAGCGCCAAAACGAAGCCGAACGAAGGTCGAAAAGAAGGCATGAATGAATGGGGCCTGCCCGTGTGTGCCAGTGTGTTTGTGTGCGGGCAAGACGCCTCCTAGTCGTAGGTGTCGTAGCTGCTCTTGTTGTTATTGTTGTTCCTGCAGTTTGGAGGCTGCGAGCAAGTGATGACGCGTGTTCTTGGAGCAAAAGAGAAGAGAGGCGAAGAAGAGAAGTCGCGACTCGCGACCCAGTGGCACCATCTTAAGACCCATTTTAATACTCTCCTGAGAGAGTAGGGTGTCCTGGCTTTAGTGTGGTCCTTGGTTTTTTCATAGGGTTTTTGGTTTTAATATTATAAAATAATGGTTTTTAATTATAAAAAATAGAAGAATCTAGAATGCAGAAGAATTATAGGATCATTTTGTTCTATTATAAAAAAAAGATTTTTAATCCTTAGCGCTAAGTATTCTACATCTTTACCTTTATTTTAAAGAAAATAGGGTCATATATCATATTTCAAAATGTAAATTTTTGAGAAGAATTACAGGCATTTTTCATATTTGAACCTTTGTTGAAGATATTTCAGAATATAGTTAGTTAGTTTTACTTGAATAAAAGGTTGTTTTTCACGGATTCGAATTCTTCTCAGGAAAGCGCTAGAGCTTATCCAATTTCTAGCAACATATAGAATTAAGTTTTTCTTATTCTTTAGATATAATCCCTTTTAATAACACCTTTTCTGTGACTATTTATACGTCAGACTATTGTTTATTCTCGTTTTTATTAATTTTATTATGAGAAAACAATTGTTTTTAATTTAAGAAGGTTTATTTTCAAGGGTGTTGTAGAATTCTCTTGACCTTTGAAAACAAAATCTCTGACACATTCACATTCACCAATAAAATGTTTTTCTGCGCCTTAATATTTATAATTTAATAGTTTTGAAAGTAAAAGCTCTAAGCTCTTAGCCACTAAAATAATTACCTCAAAATCTTTAGAGGTTTTAAAAAGGCCTTATTTCTATCTATACAAATGGGTATACAATTAGATCAAATTTTGTATAATATATTTATCAAATTTTGTATAATATATTTCAAATGCATGTTTTTGGTTTTTGCGTTATATTATTACAATGGAAGGTCTTCTATTTATAATACAAATGTTTACAAATATGGAAACAATGGTTCGTTAAATTTTGTGCATAAACAAGATAATAATCAAAAGGTAAATAGGAAAGGGAATACATTTTTCTTGACCCGTTTTTAATATATCTAAATATTTGTAAAAAGGAATTCTGTTTGCTGCATACTTAAACCTTTTATAAAGACTTTAGACTTTCTCAACAAAAAACTTTGGTTAGTATAATTTCATATTCGGTGTGTTGGCCTTTTCCCTTAAGTTTGTGTATTTTTATTGATTTGTTTTGGCCCGCTATGTGGTTATAGTTATGGTTATGTTATGCTCAATGACCAATTGCTGCTGCTATAGCCTGGATGCTGGGTTTTTTTGTATATTGTTTTTGGAGACTGTGTGTGAGTGGCAGCCAATTGATTTTTATTTACACACATATTTTCAATTGATTGTTATTAAATTGACTTTGAGGCGCGTGCAAATTTTCTGGAAGCCTTGGGAAACATTTTGCGTGTGACTTCAAGTCCAAGTTCCGAAACTTATTTATTCACTCTAGTTTTTTGGGGGCCTGACGCAAGTGCAGCCCCAAAACAAACGATGATCGATGATATGTGGGGAACGCTCGTTCCGAGTATTTGGCAAATAATTAACTGCGACAAGTGCGTCTCTCGAATTATGGTTTATGGGTTCATTTATTTATTTGGGCCTCGCTGCGCTGCTTCGTTATTCGTTTTAAATGCCAAACGCGCCCCCAAAAAAGAAAAAAGCGCGGGGGGCTCGTCCGCTCTCTATTTCATAACACGGCATAAACATTACGCGCAATGAGACGACACAAAATTCCAAGTATCAGTCAGCCGGTTTCGGTTTATTCGCAGATACAGATACAAATACGTGAATGCGACTAAAAATCAACAGATACGGATGAAATACAAGGCAATGCTCGAAACTAAGGGGTCACCCTGACCAAAAACAAAATCACCAGAATGGTATTTCAACAATATAATTTTATGTGGTTATCAGGAAAAGCAAGGGTTTATCGTTACTTTCAAAGCTAATTAATCATTTTCGAATTTAAATGCTTATTGCATTTTCTTTTTATACTTTATCAGTAACGATAGGTATTAATTTGTAGTTCTTGCACTTCCGGTGTAAATATCTCGAGTTGTGTGAAATATATTGAGCTGAAATTTGGTACCATGTTTTATTGATCGTTAAGAAAAGTATTTGTACATTTTGAAGAAAATAGGTTAATATTTAGTTATTATATTAAGGTTACCAGTATGGTTCCATTTCACATAATAACTATTATATCATGAAAACTAGTCTATGTCTATGACTACAAAATGGCCTGCCCCCTTATAAGGCCCAATTATATATTAATACATATTTCCTTTTAGCAAGTAATCGCTCTTCGATTATCATATTATTATATTATCAGTTTTTTCATTCTTAGTCACGTATTAGATTTTAACTCCCGGCTAAAGCATTTCAGTGCAAGTGATTACACCCATTATCAGTTTAGCAAGTTTGGAAATTTTTCGTGTTTATTTTAAACGCTTTAAGAGAGGCTCGCTTTTAGTATTTCTAACCCCCCATTGATTTGGCGCCACTGACCGAATATTTTGAACAATTAACGGAAAGTTTTTAATCACGATTCTTCGACACACGCGTTCGATATTTAACGATATTTCCATTTCCACCAGCGACCGTCATTTGCCCTCGGATCGGTTTGGATCGTACTAATGTACAAATACATATGGGCATTTCCACAGAAAGGTCCACCAAAACCGAAAAGTTGAAAACTAAAATA
>JAEIIF010022015.1:0-10332 GCA_018874455.1 Drosophila trapezifrons | reverse complement strand
AGCTTCTAATGAAAACTCCAATTAATGAAGTTTTTAATACAGTGTCATGACACCATTATCTACTTATTACCTTTCTTATATGGTTTGTTATATTCCAAATAATTTCCAGACTTCCTAAGCAACAGCTAGGAAAAGAACAGAATAAAGAAAAATAATTTCATTATGCTAAGCTCATACTATGTATGCCCAAGACAAAAGATTATAAAAGCACAGGCACCCCGCAAAGACAATGACATCAATAATGACATTGAATTGCCTCTGGTTTATCTACCATTGCTTTTGCCAGGCACATTTATTGTGTTTGTGCTTTTATCGTTTCGGGCCGAAAGGCAAATGACAATATAAATATATAATAACAATAATAGTGGCCGCTGCTCACTTGCGGGGCTTCTGTGCAGTGGCCAAGTATTTGGATTCATAGGCAAACATCGCGCATACGACACGTTGTGCTATCGATTCGACTCGAATGTGACGCACACCCACCACCACCACCGCCGCTGGCTGTCATGTGAGAAACTAAACTATTTCGATAGGATCGCGGATGGAAATTAGATTTTAAATTGAATCGAATGAGAGCGGCGAACAAGTCCAGCTGTTGACGTCCGTTCGCAAGGCAAACAAACACGGGAAAGACAAAAAGACAAAAAGAAAACAAAAGCCAGGCAGAAACTAAACCGAAATAAATAAATTAGCCAGCCGGGGATCACATCCATTCGGAGATTCGGGGAGAAAAAACACACACAAGATTGACGACAGCGCTAGCGACACACGTTGATTAATTCATCTGATGGGCGGCTGACACTTGCCGGCGCCCACACAAAAGGCTTTAGATATTTTGCAAATATCCATCCGTCCGTTAATCCATTCCACAATCTGGCTGAGCAGCGAAACAGGAAGTTATCTCCTCCACTTTCCACCCACTTAAAACACAGACTGTTCTCCAGCTGAATAAAAGCATCCGCCCCGTTGGCCGCCTGAAATCAAATCCCCATATAGCGTAACATCAAACAATCCCACAGTTGCTGCTGTCCGTTCTCGGGTCCACATTTAATTTCGGTGACTTTTATAAATCGCTACATATCGCATAATGTTTGAATTTTCCAAATGAAACAACAACAAAGCCATTTTTCTATTTATCAAAATGATTCAGAGCTATGGTACGAGGCAGAATGGGATTTATATATTTAGCAGGGATTTTCATTTGCATTTTTCTACAACAAGATTAATCTAAGAGCTGCTAATTCTGTTTTGATAAATTCATCACAATTATTTATTGTTATTTAAGCACGGGATAGCATCCAATGACCAATTAGTTATTTTCGGGAATATAAAAATAAACAACGTGGAGGCTTATGCTTATATCTTTGCTATATTAACTTTTATCTGTGTTTGCTTACGTATGTGGTATTGTTTTTATAGATTTTATGTGAGTATTATAATTATTTTATATTTTTTTAAGGTAAAAAAGCTTATAACTATTTTAAATACAAAGTTAAAAGCGCTTTAGAAGGGGTTCTGTACCAAATATCACGTTTTACCTTATTTGACTAACTAAACTTTCTTTTTTTAATAAATATACCTTAAATAATATCCCTAAAAATTTGTTGTATTTATTACTAAACTTTATTATCAAGTTAAGCATTTTATAATTATATTTTTATTACAATAACTTTCTAACTCTAGCAGCTAGGCTTCCATACACAAAGTAAGGACCGTATTTTCGAAAAAAAAAAATACACATAAATAAAATAGATAATTTCTAAGCTATTTCCATCCCCTTCGATACATCCGCAGCTATAGTTTTTTAATGTGTGTTGCCAAGCTTGCGCAATGGCCAGCGATTAGCCTTAATGCCCCCTAATCCATATTTTCTATTTAGCCATTTTATTTGGCTTGTTGCATCGGCGGCACGGCGAGGTTCTGCCCAAACTCTGTTGTCAGAGTTATATTCAAATTAACTTGTCTAACGCTTATTAGCGGCCTTTGACCTTTCGTGTCGCCGAGTCAGTCAGCAAGTCAGGCTCTTAATTAATGTGCAAAGCAATTAATTGCAACGTTTACAATGCCGAATGGAAGAGGCTTTGAGTTCGTTCGACTCGTCTGCCCCTTTACACTTATTGATATGTGTTTATGTGTTTATGGACAACGGGGCGTATTAAATTTACAACCGCATATTAAAATGTTGCAGTCGAAAATGGCCGCCTTAGTCCAACTTCGGCCCCGCGCCAATAACAGCCAACAACCGCAAAAATAGAGGCAGCAACAAAAAGACCGAAAATCAAAAGACTTCGAAATGCGAATTATAATAAACGTCGTCGTTTCAACGGCAATAAATAATAGACAGCAACGAACTGCGAATAACTTTTTACATCCATCCATCGAGCCCCTTGATACGATATATTCCCTGGCCAAAGTGCAGGAGGAGACGGAGACGGAGATGGAGACGGAGGAGGAAACAATGGCAGACGGTTGGCTGGCTGAAAAAGTCATGCACTAAATTATGTGCACCGTGGGACCGAGTTCACCTGTTGAGATTCCGAAAAAAAGTTACTCAAAAATAGAAGTGGCCAGGAAAATCACCAAAAAAGAAGCTCAAATTAACGGATGTGTCTGTCAGTCAGGATTTTTGGCCTAAATTATGATCTGGGAAAATTAGAAAGGAGTAGAATGTTATGAGTGCTAACCTTCTGGGTTAGAGTTCTGACTAGTTTATAGGAGTTCTTCAAATGTAATGAGTTCTGTCTTTGCTGAAAGCATTTCAATTTGAAATCATTTCTTGGCTGTGCTAAATTTTTGGCAATGAGCTTTAGGAGTTCTTCAACTAAGTCTTTGAGAAACGGAGAAGTTGTAGAGATTTTTGGATTAAAAAATTTCAACAAGATTGAATATTAAATGTTCGCTTTGAGTTTAAAATGTAAAATGTTTTGGAAGGTGTTGTAAAATTCTTTATCAATTTAAAATCTATAGAAAATGTGTCTAAGAATATGTTAGTTTTACTATTTTTAAACCAATGTACTTCGAGGTCTTCTTGGTGGATTTAAATTCAAATCATAACTTTTATTCATGCTTATTAATGTCAGGAATTTATTAGAAAATATGTATAATTTATATGTTTTTTGCTACACATTTTTATAAATATTTGTATGCAATATTTTCTGTGTAAGTATATCAAGAATTTCCCCAAATATCGTCCCACTGTCCCTTCAATATACGATTGCTCTTGCTGTACTTTTTGTCAAATGGAAAATCATACTGAGCTATGAATATGCATGATGTATTTGCAGGCTTTTTCGCTGCTTCGTTCCTTTTTATGTTTTATGCTTAAAAATGCACAAGCACATGCTCTCAGGTTACAATGTAACAAAAACAAAAAGCTAAACAAAAACGTAGTTTATTTTTCGCCGATTTCTTGCTTTAAAGCTGAGCCAAAGCCAGCAGCGGGCTGTTGGTGAGAGTTTTAAGCCGCTCAGTGGGCTGGACAGCGGGCCATAGCTCTTGCTGAAGCGGAGACTGAGCCTGAAGCGGAGACTGAGGCTGAAGCGGAGACTGAGACTGAAGCGGAGACTGAGGCTGAAGCGGACTCTAAAACTGAGGCTGATGCTGATCGATTGCAAATAGGTCCGGAGATCCAAACGCCCCATCGCACAGCAAGTCGCCTGTAAACGTTAAGCTGCTGCCGTAAACGATTTTCAGTTCGCGATCATCAGTTCGATAATTGATTGCCACATAATTTATGTCATTTCATGTGCGTGCCGTTTGCGAAATATGAAATGCAGCGATGCGCAGCGAATCGGACTCCCAGCCTCGGTTGCATTCGCATTCGTAGTCGCACTCACAGTCCAAGTCATAGTCAGCTGCAACGCAGTCCAAGTTGACGGAGCCGTCGCCATTCGTTGGAGCTGCAGTTAAAATTGCTGTCGTTAATAGGTTTCGTACTATTGTTATAATGCGTAGGCTCCACCTCCCCAGCTTTAGCTTCAGCCTTAACTTTAACTCAAGCTCGGCCCAAGTCAGGCCCCAAAACATCACAATGTTTGTTATGTTAATGAACTCCCAAGGCTCGGCTTCGGAGTCGGTTCTACATAAGGAAAAATATTTTAAAAATCGATCTTAATTTAGCTAGATTTTGCATTTATTTAAAATTAAAACTCTCAACTAAAATTCATTGGAGTGTGACCATGCAGCCTGCGAAAAGTGTGGCCAAGCTATGAAGAACAGCTTATGGTAGGGTTATCAGAAAGAACGTACAATTTAATCCTTTATAATTACTTTTAATAAATATAGTTAGATTATTTCAGCACTTAAAATTAAGACACTTTTGAAGCTGCTTTTATTGGAATTTCAACTTACAGTGTTACCATGTCTTCTGGGGAAAGTGTGACCAACTTCTGATATAAAGCAATAAATATTTATAATAATATATATAGTATTTTATTTTTCCCTCTGTAGCTCCGACTCCAACTTCGGTTCCAACTTCGTGTTCGACTCGAGCCCAACTTTCATCATTAAAGAAAATTATAGCCAAGTGGCTGTAATGCGACGGAGTGCGGGGAGAGAGAGACAGGCCCACAGGGAGTGAGAGAGAGAGAGAGACTGAGGAGAAGGATGACGACGTGGACCGTTCCACACAAACTTTTTTATGACCAGAAATCCGTCAACATATTAACACTAAATATTAAAACGTACGAGCGTGTTTATGCATACACCGCACACCGCACGTGTGTGTAAGTGTGTGTGCGAGTGTGTCCGAGGCTGAAATGCTGGCTGAATGCTGGCAAAAACCGCAAAACTGCTCGCCCATCAAGTAACCGACCGAGCAACCGGGTACAGAGTTCACTCTCATGGTAATTTGCGACTAGAAATCTCCTTTTGATAGTCCCAGGGTTGCCAACATCTCGCATTTCTCACGTAGCCAGAGCGATCCTGAAGAGGAAGTAATTGCGGAATTATTTGGAAGGTTATTATGGGAAGGATTTAAAAAATATATATAATATTTTAAAGAATATAAAAAGTATAGATATATAAAGTGCGTATTTACTGCTTAGATGTAGGTATATATCCACAATTTTAAGAAAATTTCTAAGACTTAGTTTAAGTTTCAGATCTCTTATAACTCAAAATAAACTTCAACTCCAAAAATCTCTAATTATACTTCATATCTGCTCTCATAAATCCAAGGTAGATCGTCATTTCCCTACCATATAAGGCCCCTCGAGTCTAATATCATTAATTAACACACATTTATAGAACCATTAGATAATGCAGAGGAAAGTTGATAGGTCTGTGGGAAGCAGAACTAGAACACAGCAGAGTGGGTCAGCTTGTAAATCGATTTATAACAGCATTAATAACATGTATTTAGGAGGCCGGAGGGCAGCAGGTCGGTTGCCCTTTTTCCCCCAGAAGTATTCCCCCAATATAACCCTCTCTCTCTCTATATATATGTTCCTCACCACATCGATCACTTGACACCCGCACAGTTCGGCAGACGGAGAGGCGGCCTACGGAGTTGGGGGTTTTTTTTTGTTTTTGGGTGGAGCAGGGAAATGATTGTGGAAAACATTGTTGTATACGACGCGACTTCTTCGCTCTCTTCGCTCTCCCAAGATTTTTTGGAGGGGGATCCGGGCGTTTTGCTTCCGCTGTGGCAGCGATGAAAGATGCCGAAATACTTAAACGATTTTTAATAATTTTACGAGTTTTCTGCGAACATGTACGCATAAAATACAACAAATGAAGAGCAAAGAGCTGCGTTATACGCCCCCCAATGATTTACACACAGGCCAACTCTGGCCGGAGTCTGGAAAGGATCGATGGTCGAGGATCGCGGATGGTGGATCGGGAAGGAGGGCGAAGGAAGCTGAGCTGCAAACTCCAGGGTCTCCCTGGTCTGTGGCCTCTGCTCCCTGATTCTGCTCCTCCGGCTCTCCAAATGGTTTCATTTTGATCTCTTTACGCTGCGTTGGTGCCTCGCCCCTTGCCACCACTGCTCCTCTTTCAATATTTATATACAGTTGAGGGAGAAAAAATAGCAAATGTGAAGTAAGAAAGGTATTTTCTATATATTTTTTATATAATTAAAGTTATTTCGTGGATGGTTGCAGCATTTACTTAATTTGTTTATGATTAATAGATAATTATATATGAATATTCCATAAATTATATCTCAATCGTATTATAAAAACTTTAAGAAGTCAAAATAATATTTTTTAAAAAGAAACTTGTCTATATTATATTATTCTAAAACTTTTCTTATAAGAAGTCTATTTATTTTCCTCTAAAACGTGCATATTATTATTTTATGTCTTTAAAAAAATAGTAGGTTTCCTATTATCTCACCCACATTTGTTCCCAAACCCCCGAACGTGTGTGCGAATATCTCTTAACTTTTTGTTTTTTGATCTGCAACAAGTTTACAGCTTGTTGCGCCTTGGCTGTGATTTCTTGCCGCATTTAATAGGCGCACTTCAAATGGCCTCCCAAATGATTTCCCTGAATTGCTTTATTATTCTCCGCCGACTGAATTGCAACTCCAACTGCAGACTTCCACTCGGGGCGAGACAAGTGCCCACGCAACAGATTTGCTGCCCAGCCCCTGGGCTTTAATAAATTTTATAGTCACACACATGTGTGGATCTGAGATCTCGGATCGAGAATCTGGATTTACCACCTCCGCCGAATCAATCGATTGGAGCCCGCAGGGAGAGGAGCTATTCATACATATATCAAGGTCTTGTTTATTACTAATTGAATTTGCAGCCTCCGCTCGGTTTCTCACTCTAGGAGACCCAGACCACTCGGAATATACTCAATGAAGGTGAAATCAGGTGTGAAAATCTCTTGCGGCCTGTCCAAACTGAGGCGACAACTTCCCCCCTCGAAGTTGGAGTTACTTTTCATTCACTTTTCGGCCAGTTCCCACGCTCTTTAGGCTGCATTCCAAAACGCTTCGATTGTTGGGCAATTAATTAGCACTGCGTGAAATTATCGGGCACCGAAAAGGGGCAGAGAAGGGGCTGGGGAGCGGGTGGAGCTGGATTTTGGAGGCGGAGGTGTGTGCACAACAATTACTGGGGCCTGGGAAAATGTGAAAAGTTGCACAGTTTAAATACTATTTGCAGCATTTTTAGGGGAGGTGGACCTAACTATTTTTTTAAGAGCGGAGTTTTTTAAACAATAGTGTGGCCAAATAAAAAAAAATATCTTTATAAATATATATTTTATTTTATATTGAACAATTTTTGTTGAAGCACATGTAGACTTTGTAAGCCAGCTTATGTATTTCTGATTTATTTTGTTGATTGCGTTAAACTCTAGTCTGGTCACCCTTTTATTTTTATAATTTCCTTGACAGCTTGACAGATATTATCATGAATTTATAAATCCCTTACACTGTTACTGATAAAACAAAGAAGAAACTATTTAATGTATTAATGTCCAAAAGTCGTTACTCCTTTTCAATCTGAGTTGCTTTGTTCTGCTCTACCACAATAACTCTAGCCTGGCAACGCCTTAGCCTTAAATCCCAGGCTGGCAACACTTTTTTCTTAAAGATTTCGTTTTCAACTAATGAAATACGGCCCGAGTTTTCAGTGATGGTGTCCAATCACAATTAAATGCAACCCACAATTACGGCGCACATTTTTATGCCCGCCAAAGCTGTGGCGGTTCCCACAGTGCGACTCCGGGGGGGGGAGGACACTGGTCATCCCCGGACCTTCTCTCAGGAGTGACCAGAGGGAGGTGGGAGGCGGAACATTTAATTAGCTAACTCAATTAAAAGAGCGTAAAACGAATTTATGCAGTCTGGTCTCTGTGTAAGCTGGCCGCCAGTGCCAGTGCTGGAATACCCATCAGGTGTTGGGGCCATAAAACGAGATCTGAGTGTGCTCGCCCTGGTTTTTCTCTATTCGGCGAGTTCTAGGGCGGGAAACTCGCGGAGCAGCCCTCGCTGCGTGATTGAGGTGTGGTATAAGCGCCTTTTATTTCGGATAGCCTCACCTGGCAATGAAACAGCCATCCGATTGGCTGCCTCCACGACAGATAAAATAATCGAGGTGCGAGCGGGTCGGCCGATGCCGTGGCTGGCATAGCGAGCGAACGAGCGAGCGAGCCGTAGCAGCTCACACAGATACATTGGCAGCTAAGAGATACAGATACAGCGAGAGTGTGCGCACACAATTTGAATTGGGATTGGAATTGGAAATGGAAATGAATTGGGAAATGTTGGAATCGAAACGAAACGAGATACAATTGTGGGTGGCTGGCGGTGAAAAGGGGGCGAATTTAATGTCCATGTCCGCGAGATACATTTGCATCTCGTACTGCTGCCAGCCATTTGTCTGGCTCTTAAGTGTCTAATCAAACAGCTTTCCTGGAGCTGAGCCAATCAGAGGCTTGCGTTTCATGTAGCTGCAAGATGCGCAGATACCTTTTTTCGCTTTGAAGATATTTATTTAATTTTACAACTGTATCTGTATCTGCAGGTGGAATGTGTGTATCTTAAGTGGTTTAGATAATGAAATAAACTATTTTTAGTAAAGGCAACTTCAGGAGGGCATAGGGAAAATGTTTTTATATAGTTAGAAGACTTATTTATATGGGAAATATGTGTGGACGGCCAGAAGTTAAAGTAAACCCTATCTACATTATATTATATTATTAATTTTCCTATTTACAAGAGGTTTTTGTTAATCTTCTTAAGTTTACAAGTCGAAATTGTATCTGTGCTTATTTAAAGTCATTAAAATTAGGTTCTTCCTTATAAAAATTTACTTTTTCTACCCATTAATGCCTCTTATATCTCATACCCTTTATAATTAAACCCATAAATCTTCCATATACGTGACCCTTAACCGCTTAAATCAATTCCCCATTATAGACAGATTGTATCTTCAAGAAATGAAAGCAAATCCGTATGTGCTAATCAATACGCCTTCCTATAGAGCACACACTCCCAGCCGGGGCTTAAATATCCATTACGTGCCCCGCAACTGATCAAAGCAATCGAAGAAGAGGAGATACAATTATAGATACAAATCCAGAATTTAGTTTTCTGCTCAAATTCACGTGTAAATCGCACCGCAGCAAAATGTCAACACTTCGGGGCGACGACGACCCTCTCCCTTCCGGTATGGCACACACTGCCCCTCCCCTCCCCTCCCCCGGTCACCTGCTTAGTTAAGCCTATTAAATGCTCCAAACGCTTTGTTGTACCGTCTTCGAATGTTTTGGGCCAAGTCTCTTTGCCGTTTCTGTTTATTTGTGTCCGTGTGTTTGCCTTTTGTGTTTGTCTCTTTATTTGTAATAAATATGTTTGCCAGGGGGAGTCGCTTTTGGGACAGAGGACGGTGAGTTATTAATTTCACAAGTTCTGTCTAGAGTTTTCCACACTGCCCGCCGCTTATCGGGTTACATAATTGTCGTGGCATTGTCTCCCCCGCCTTTATGGAGTGTAATTATCGCAAACATTGCATATCGCATATATCCCCGTCGATTTGTAGGGTTTCCATCAGGACGCCCGACGACGGTGGCAATTCGAAAAGTCAACCCTCGTAGTTGTAATTGAGTAATTTCCACTTGAATTTCCCCTTTCAATGTGTGTTTTCTTTGCGACTTTGTGTGGGATTTCAACAGATTGGAACAGGCGAAGGACTTGTCAGCTTTCTGCACTTGGACTTGGACGCGGACTCGGACTCGGACTACGTATCTATTTCCGTTTCTTTGCCTGTGGTTGCTCGTCGGCTTTGGGGATTTTTGCGGTGGCATTACACACATTTAATATAAGAAGAATTCCATTTGGGTGTGGGTGTGGGTGGGTGTAGGTGAGTGTATGTGTTTGCTAACAAGTTGGTGGAGAAAAGGAGGAGCGACCAGAAGCAGATCAAGCGTTTCTTGCACTTCTCTCTGGCAGCGTGACGCGTGTGAATTTCAATTTGAATTCGAAATTGGTAACAATGATGCTGCTTATTTTTTACAGGGAAAGAAAAGTGTTTAAAAACAAGGGGAATCAAAATAAAGTGAATTTATATCATTAAGAAATACATATTTATATATTTTAGATCCTGCAAGCTAAAACCAATGGAAAATATCCTTCCCAGAATATCTTTTATGGTGGTATGACACAGGGCACAAGTTTTCATTAATTAGAGGCTTCATAAGAACCTTATATGTGTTTTTGGTTAGGATTTTTATCGTGGTGCGACTACGGTCACACTGACGTAAAAGGTAAACAACAGAAGGTAAAATTTATAAAATCTGATCTTACCGAGTAAATGACAGAGGTTTATATAGAAAGTGTGCAAGGGAACGAATTTATATGGAACCATACGA